>WNWK01011692.1:30000-63288 GCA_009830355.1 Cherax destructor | reverse complement strand
TGTGTGTGTGTGTGTCTGTTAGTTACCATTTTGTCCTAGGCACATGTCAATTAGACACTAGGCCTGTTGTATGTATGTGTGTGTATGTGTGTGTAAGGAAACACTTCGAAATGTTTCTGCCCCACCCATCTGTGTGTGTGCGTGTATGAGTGTACGTGTATGAGTGTGTGTGTGTGTGTATGAGTGTGTGTGTGTGTGTGTGTGTGTGTGTGTGTGTGTGTGTGTGTGTGTGTGTGTGCGATTAAACAGGTGATATCAAAATATGCAGTTCAATGTAGATAAATGCAAGGTTCTGAAGCTCGGGAGTGTCCATAACCTAAGCACTTATAAGTTAAATAACGTAGAACTTAGCCATACAGATTGCGAAAAAGACTTGGGGGTTATGGTAAGCAGCAACCTTAAACCAAGACAGCAATGCCTAAGCGTACGTAATAAGGCAAACAGATTACTGGGATTTATATCAAGAAGTGTAAGCAACAGAAATCCAGAGGTTATATTAAGAACATAAGAAAGGAGGAACACTGCAGCAGGCCTGTTGGTCCATACTAGGCAGGTCCTTCACATTCCATCCCACTAACAGAATATTTGCAAATATTCAATACTACCCAAGAAATAACCCCTCTCACTCATGAATTTATCCAACCTAAATTTGAAACTACCCAAGGTCCTTGCTTCAATAACCCTACTAGGCAGACTGTTCCACTCATCAACGACCCTATTTCCAAACCAATACTTTCCTATATCCTTTCTAAATCTAAACTTATCTAATTTGAATCCATTATTGCGGGTTCTCTCTTAGAGAGATATCCTCAAGACCTTATTTATATCCCCTTTGTTAATACCCATTTTCCACTTGTATACCTCGATCATGTCTTCCCTCATTCTTCGTCTTACAAGTGAATGTAATTTTAGGGTCTTCAATCTTTCTTCATACGGAAGATTTCTAATGCTATGTATTAATTTAGTCATTCTACGCTGAATGTTTTCTAACGAATTAATATCCATTCTATAATATGGAGACCAGAACTGAGCTGCGTAATCTAGGTGAGGCCTTACTAACGATGTATAAAGCTGTAATATAACCTCTGGACTTCTCTTGCTTACACTTCTTGATATAAATCCCAGTAATCTGTTTGCTTTATTACGTACGCTTAGGCATTGCTGTCTTGGTTTAAGGTTGCTGCTTACCATAACCCCCAAGTAATTTTCGCAATCTGTATGGCTAAGTTCTACATTATTTAACTTATAAGTGCTTGGGTTATGGACACTCCCGAGCTTCAGAACCTTGCATTTATCCACATTGAACTGCATCTGCCACTTTTCTGACCAGGAATTGAGTTTGTCTAAATCCTCCTGAAGTTCCCTGACATCTACGTTTGAATCAATTATCCTACCTATCTTCGTGTCATCGGCGAATTTGCTCATATCACTGGTAATTCCCTCATCAAGGTCATTGATATATATTATAAACAACAACGGGCCTAAGACTGATCCTTGTGGAACACCACTTGTTACAAGTCCCCATTCGGATTTAACCCCATTTATGCACACTCTCTGCTTCCTATTGGTGAGCCATGACTCGATCCATGACAGCACTTTTCCCCCAATGCCATGAGCTGCCACTTTCTTTAACAGTCTCTGGTGCGGTACTCTATCAAAAGCCTTACTAAAATCTAAATAGACAATATCGAATTCTTTATCGTGATCAACAGCCTCAAAAGCTTTACTAAAGAAGGTTAATAAATTAGATAGGCAGGAACGGCCCCTCGTGAATCCATGCTGATTATCCTTAATCAAATTATGGTTATCTAGATGGCTTCTAATAATATCAGCTATAATTGACTCTAGTAATTTGCCTACAATTGAGGTCAGGCTTATTGGGCGGTAATTTGACGGTAGTGACTTGTCCCCTGCTTTAAAAATAGGAATTACATTACCCATCTTCCACATATCAGACACTACACCTGTTTGAAGAGATAAATTAAAAATGTTAGATATTGGTTCACAGAGTTCCATTTTGCATTCCTTAAGAACCCTTGCAAAAAGCTCATCAAGACTCGGCGATTTATTTTGTTTCAGTCGGTCTACTTGTTTCATAACCATTTTGCTAGTGACTGTGATATTACTTAATTTATCTTCTTAAGGGACACTATAAAAATTAATTACTGGGATAATATTAGTGTCTTCCTGTGTGAAAACCGAGAGAAAATAATTATTAAAAATAGAGCACATATCATTCTCCTTGTCAGTAAGATGCCCAGAGTTATTTTTAAGGGGACCTATCTTATCCCTAATTTTTGTTCTATAAACCTGGAAAAAACTTTTTGGGTTAGTTTTTGAATCCCTAGCAACTTTAATTTCGTAGTCTCGTTTAGCTTTTCTTATACCCTTTTTAACGTCCCTCTTGATGTCAGTATACTGATTTATAAGATGACCCTCACCTCTATTTATGCGCCTATAAATTCCTTTCTTCTGCCCTAAAAGATATTTGAGGCTATTATTCATCCATTTTGGGTCATTTCTACTTGATCTAGTTTCTTTATACGGGATAAATGTTCTTTTGGCAGCCTGTATAGTGTTAAGAAAGCTGTCATATTGATAGCTCTCTTCGTTACCCCAGTCCACAGTTGATAAGTGTTCTCTAAGCCCATTATAATCTGCTAACCGAAAGTCTGGGACTGTTACTGAATTATCCCTACTGCAATACATCCATTCAATGCTGAAGGTAATTTGACTTGTGGTCGCTTTTGCCAAGTTCCTCTGTAATTTCTAAATTATTAACAACTGAACGTAACAGATGCAAAGCAGCCAAAGGGTGGGCGAGTTGAATAACATCTCTAGGCCGTTTGTGCTGCAAGCGTCCGATGGTTGACTAACAATCGGACGCCATATGTCAACAAGGAAATATCTTAAGCCATCAAAGTTCGTCTATATATCCATTACTACTCCAGTCATGAAACCAAAGTAAAAATGGCTGTTTTGCTTACTATGTTTTTGAGAGCCTTGGTAGTTTGCAACCCCGAGTTTCTTGATGATGAAATTTCGAAATTCTTTGAAAGTGCCACTTAACTACTGTAACCTAAGGAGTTTGTGGAAAAGGCATTGATAGCAGCTAGGAAAACTTATTATACAACTGAACTTAGGATGACCTCATAGGTGAGAAACATTCTTGGTCTCCCTTATAACTAGAATCTTTCTCTTTTGCCGAATATCCTAAAATTATTTAAAATACAAGTCGTCTTCAAGAACTTGCCGTAAGTTGGAGGCAGAAAATACCAGTCTGCTTCAACTATCTCATTGTCGTTTTGACAACAAAACGGCAGGTGTTACCATCAGAGATGGGTCTGATTCCCCCATCCTTCTCTTTCCAAAGGCATAAAGAGGCTCCCAAAAAAAGAAAGGTTTCATATCTTCAGGAAAAAGCCCTGCGAGACTGTTTTTCACGAACGTTATTAACTCCGAAGGGAGAATCGCTGCAGTTGTGCCAAGTACTGGATTTACTATCTCTTTGATGTGCTGTGGTAGTGTGCCAGTGTAACCCAGTACAGATCCTGCGGAAAATGAAACAGTCGCTTTAAAAAATTCTGATTCTGGCAAAATTAGTAGTCCAGTAAAGGGATCATCAGTAGGGTTATTATCGGTAACACTAGTGTCCGTGGGTGGATGTTTGTCTCTCAGTGCTGGAACAGGGGACATTGACATCATATATATATATACGCAGATAGATAGATAGATAGAGAGAGAGAGAGAGAGAGAGAGAGAGAGAGAGAGAGAGAGAGAGAGAGAGAGAGAGAGAGAGAGAGAGAGAGAGGGGGAGAGAGAGAGAGAAAGAGAGATGGAAAAACGATGGTAGGTCACATTTGCTTTTAAAATAACACAAATGAAGGTAATACCTGGAGTATACCTGGAGAGGGTTTCGGGGGTCAACGCCCCCGCGGCCCGGTCTGTGACCAGACTTCATGGTAGATCAGGGCCTGTTCAACCAGGTTGTTACTGTTGGCCGCACGTAAACTAGTCTGTACCTGACCAGCCTGGCTTTTCAGGTACTGACTTTAGGTGCCTGTCCAGCGCCTTCTTGAAGACATCCAGGGGTCTATTGGTAACCCCCTTATGTATGCTGAGAGGCAGTTGAAGAGTCTTGGGCCCCCACTACTTACTGTGTTTCTCTTATCGTGCTAGTGGCGCCCCTGCTTGTCATTTGGGGGATGTTGCATTGTCTGCCGAGTCTTTTGCGTTCAAAGTGAGTGATTTTCGTGTGCAAGTTTGGTACTAATCCCCTATAATTTTTCAAGTGTATATATTCATGTATCTCTCCCGCCTGCGTTCTAGGGAGTACAGGCTGATATCCTTGGCGTAAAATCTGACTCCAATGAGGAACCAATTTTAAATCTTACAAAGTGGCCAGGAAGCTTACAACACTTATACGTATCTCGCATCTGCTTGACAGCAAAGGTTGCAAGATTTTGTACGAAGCTGAGTATGCACTACTTTCTTGAATTGCCTCCTTCCCCCCTTCTCTCCAGACATAATAGAGAAAGAACAGAGAAAGGCGACTCATCTCTCGCCTGGACAGATCTGTCATTTCAGCAGAGCCTTCAACATCGGAGGGACGTGGGTGGCTTTACCGTAATGTACAAGACCAGTTTTGTCAAGTTACCGCACTTGGCTCCTCTACGGAGAGCTAGAATTCAGCTTGCTACTCGTCAACAAGACGGGCAGCAAGCAGCGACTACACTCCGGTTGTACCCTTCTCCAGAACATCAGTTCATCTGAAACCATTTGTTCTTAGAATGACTCGAGTCTGGAACGTGTTCGTACAGCATAACAACATGAACGAAATAAATTCCGTTGACCAAATGAAATCGCTGGCCCACAGCGATTCCTTATTTGTATGTCTCATAACAATAAAAATTCTTTAAAATGAGTTAATGTAGATAACATTCCTTAGCTTGTAAATAAGGTAAGAACCCTTATCCTAATCTTGTAAAACACCAGCGTAAAGAGAAATATAGAAAGACAGAGAGAGATAATCAGATAAAGAGAGAGAGAGAGAGAGAGAATTAGATAGACAGAGAGAGAAAGAGAGATAAATATATATATATATATATATATATATATATAGAGAGAGAGAGAGAGAGAGAGAGAGAGAGAGAGAGAGAGAGAGAGAGAGAGAAAGAGAATATCGCTAATTGAATCAAATTATTATAACTCACACGACGATTGTTTGCAGTTACAAACAATCTAAATTAATACACAATAGTATTAATGCATTTGTAGAAATGTAGAAAATAGGAAGTGTGTCCATGCGCTTCACTTCTCAAAGCCTAGCTTTGTCGGAGATGAACACGAGAGAGGCTGGTTAACTCGCTCACCGGGTTGGCTAATGTTTTCAGAAGACTCTCTGAGATTAAGCCAGTTGCCCATCTTAATGCAACGGTATAACTTTAAGCTAATAATGAAGCTCCAACGGCTGGTCAGGAAACATTTGTCCTGACTTAAACACTAGTATCCCGATACTCCAGACCCTTGAACCTCAACGCATGCGAGAGACATATTAGTTAAACCTCCAAACACGTATGAGCCAGAAGGTACAGGAGCCGGAGATGTACACTTTGAAGATTCTCATTAGTTTTAGCTCAATGCACGCTGGAAGTCTAGCAACTGAAGGTTAAAATTTTAGAAGGATCCAGAAGCTTTAAACATGGAAGATTTGAAGCCGATCGGTAGAGGTATAGAAACTAATATCAGATTGTTTAAACAAATTTTGCATAAGATCAATCTTAACCTTCCTCTAAGTAAGATACACCTGTTTCGAATGTTTGAAGCCAATGAGAAGAGACATTCTGGTCCAGGTATTACTTATGGTCCTTGGTATGAGGAAGATAGTCAGCTGTTGATGCTGGTTCAGTCAGTACTTGTGGACCTTGCTATGAGGAAGATAGTCAGCTGTTGATGCTGGTTCAGTCAGTATGTGAACCTGCTATGAAATAGTCAGCTGTTGATGCTGGTTCAGTCAGTACTTGTGGACCTTGCTATGAGGAAGATAGTCAGCTGTTGATGCTGGTTCAGTCAGTACTTGTGGACCTTGCTATGAGGAAGATAGTCAGCTGTTGATGCTGGTTCAGTCAGTACTTGTGAACCTTGCTATGAGGAAGATAGTCAGCTGTTGATGCTGGTTCAGTCAGTACTTGTGAACCTTGCTATGAGGAAGATACTCAACTGCTCAAAGTTCGATGCTGCTCAAATTAGACATTCCCAGTTTATTGAACAGTAAAAAGTACTCTAATTTCTTAGTTAATTTGACAAAGTAGCATACACACACGCCAGTAGAAAGTCGAACCATTTTTAAAGTAGGATACTTGAAGCCACTCATAAGAAGAGTGGTCAAGTTATTATATTGAAAACGCTGCTCTATTTAAGTGTATGAAATTGGCAGTGGTGCCAAAACAACTAAAAACTGTCCATTTCTTCCTGTAAGTAAGATATAATAATTTTGAAAGTTGAAGTTGTTCAGAAAATTCATTTTCCAGTAATTGCATAAAAACATCACAATGCCTTTAATGAAATTGAGACTTAATCAGTATAGTTACAACTTAAACCTTTCATGAAGCAAAACACACCTCTCCTAAAAGTTTAAAGTCGATCGGAAGAGGCATTCCTCAGTTATCGAACATATACCAATAATTCGTTTACTACGCATAAAACCAACTTTCTCTACAATTATTTGTACATTTAAATGTATCTCAGTAGCTGCGCGATCCATGTAGGTATCTGCATATTGTACCTCAATGCAGGCGACTGGAATAGTAGAAAGTGCGGTATAATTTTGTAATGCAAATAAATATTAGAGTTAAAGATTTGAAAGAAATCAGAAATGACATTCACAAGTCATCATATGGAAACTTAATTTTTTTCAATAAAAATGGTAAATTAAGACAATTATAGTCCGAATCCAATTAAAACCTTTCAAAAGAGACCAGAGTTCAATATATTAAAATACACAAGCACACTAGGCTTGAAGCCGGTCAGAAGTTGCATTATCAACTTACGATCATTGAGGAGATGAAGCTAATCGGATGTGACACTCAGAAAGTATTATTTGCAAATTTCTCCCATAAGAAACAACAAATTGGAATCTACACGGACAAAAATCAATCCAAACTTTTCTATAGGTAAAAGTGACCAATTTTTAAGTAAGGAAATAAGTAAGAGAATAAGTAAGCAAGTAAGAAAAATTGGCAGATGTGTACCTACCCACTTGAATTTTACTCTGTTATCGTCGAATTAGGAGACATCTTTTTTGAATGTTTGAGGCTCTGGCACAGAGAGTCTTGGAGGTAACTGGAACAATTCCAGGACACTGGGAATAGGTTCAACAACTTTGCTCTTAGTGTACATGCCAGTTGTTCCTAGATACAGTACCATATACGTACCAGCATTGAAAATTTGAAGTAAATGAGATGAGGCGTCAATTATTATGAGCGAAATAAAACGAAAAGCTGTAGAAAGAAAACAAAAATTCTGGCAAATACTTACAGGGTTCCTGTTTGGGGGACACATAATAAATGCTAAGAAAACTTTCCTTATCCATCTTGTTTCCTGTTTATTTTGCTTTTCAACATTTGTTTTGGTTATCAATTACCGATGTTCCTTAATTAGGTTTGTTTTCAATAACATTTTTAACTTACTTCTTCGGTATCTGTTATTTCTGAAACGAATCGCATCAAAACCTTGATAATTTTAACTGCGGAAATCTTTAGTACCACAATCCCTTCTTTTCCACAAACAGCCATACCATGAACTATTTTTTTTCTTTGCGCCTGACACAGTGTAGAAACAGCTCTCTCAACCGCGCTTTATAGGCCAGTTTCTTGGTGCTCCAAAAATGTAAGTATAAAACTCCAAAAATTGCATAAATAAAATTTACTAATCGAATTTACTAGCATTTAAAGTTTAATGGTAATATGATGGGTAGTCTTAAGAAACAGACCCATAACTAATATTGCATTTTTATTTATATGAACAAATTGACGCAAAAACTGTCCAAAATCAGTTCAAACCTTTCACTAAGTATGACACTCCAAAGTTGACAATTAAACCACTCATAAGAACCATTTTCCAGTTATTGCTTCTTAATCATTATCACATTTTTTTTATTGAATTTGACAAAGGGGAACTTGTGAATATGATAATGGTATACAATACCTATAATAGTCTGGAACAATATTCGAATTGTTCCAGACTATTGAGCAGATCTCTTCTCCAGGCTGAGTGACTAACCACCTACATCGCTACTGCTTCTACTGCCTCCTCTGTATTCGACTGAAGAAGCCTACTCTGTAGGCGAAACGTTTCGGAATGAAGATGCCTAACTGTTGCACATGTGTTTTAATTATCAGAGTAGGACTTACACTGACGAAGAGCAGTGTTAATCTTCCTTCAAAAAAATACACCAGTATTAAAAGTTGACGCTGATGAGAAGAAATATTCCCAGTTATTATTTAGTTGTCAATACTTCCAATTTTTAATCATGTTAGTCAGGCAGGAATAACGTTTTCATAAGATTCATAAGTAATTAAAGTTTTAAGCTGTTTAAAAGAGGGAATCTCAAGTTATACATTAAATAAATACAACTATTTTAAAAAATAAAATTAGGAAATTATTTCCTACACACTACAACAACAATTTAATCCTTTTGCATGCATCCATAGGAATGTGCAGGAATCCCTTCAATTCATTTTATAGACCTTAAAGATTTTTGTTTCCATACTGTAATGTGAGAGGACCTCTTCTAATCAGCTTCTAACATTCAAAACTGGTGTATCCTTCTTCTAAGTAGGCTACACCAGAGATGACAGTTTAAAGCTCATCAGAAGAGGCTTTCTCAAATTTGAAGAATTGAGACACTTATGCAACATATGGGAATCTTTATTGAAGAAACGTTTCGCCACACAGTGGCTTCATCAGTCCAATACAAAGCAGGAAGGTATAAGGAGAGTTGGAGTGTCAGGTAATCAGTCCCTTAGCCTGGAATCGATGTGTTTTTAAATAAAATTTGCAACCTGGAACCTACAAAATGACACTGAAAATGAAGATTTTCTTTTAAGAAAAACATCAGAGTTGAGGCAATCTGTAGTTAATAAGCTACAATTCAATATAATATTTTTTTTATTAAAATAAGCAAATGGAAATGTACACATTCCAAAATCACTCTGAATTTTCCACTAAGGCATCAAAATTGCGAGTTTGAAGGTAATTAGCAGAGGCATTCTCCACTTATTGCAAGGAAATCCATATCACAAATTGTTAAATAAAACTTGGAAATTGGAATTACACAGCCCAGTAACACTGCCAACATTCCTTTACTCAAAATACACCAATGCGAAAAGCTCAAAGCAGATCCAATAAGGTATTTTCCGGTTATTACATTGAAACCAATTATTACAAATATTTACAACATATAAGCAGGATGACAAATTGGAACCTTCAATACCTAAAGTAATTTTTATGCAAAAAAATACACTCTCAAATAAAAATCCGAACCTTTTCGTAAATACGATACATCAGTATTGAAAGTTTGAAACCGATCAGAAAAGACTTTCCCAAGTTATCCCACAGAAACCATGAATGGCTTCATTACATGAACAGATAGGCATCTGTACATTCTAAAAGTTACATGGCCTTTCTCCTGTTATTGTAAAGTAGCGTAGAAAATTTAAAGACGATCATATGATTCGTTCTCAAGTTATTCAGTAAATGAACATTTTGCCGACAACCACTTAAATTTACCCTCTTTGGCAAATAATACCACTTACCACTCGACTGAAGAAGCCACTTGCTGGGGAAACTTTTCATGAATAAAGATTCCAAGTGTTACCCAAGTGTCTTATTTATCATCAAATCATATCATTCAGTAAGTATATTTTCCCCAGTCGTCTATAAGTACTATTGTATTAGCTATAATCAAAATAATTATAAATTTAATAACAATGGGTTAGTTTCCTCAGTTGCAGACAGAATTCAAATATGAAACTTAAAGAACGTAGCTAGAAGACAATGATATGGCAGTCCAGTATTCTGTAGTTAACAATGACTAACAGTTCTCACACGACTACACATTTCTGCCTCAAGTCTTGGCTTGATAACTGCGAGGCTAACACTCATTACTGTTCTATTTTGGGCCCTGTTCATGTATGCCAAAGTTTGTGTCCTGAGTAGTGGATTAGTTTTGAAAACTAAAATGCAACTTCTGCTTGACAAACTTCATAATATGAATGAAGTCGGCTATCCCACGAGGCTTCATCATTAAGCTATATGAATTCCGTACGAATGAAACAATTAAATGTCAAGATTTAAATTGCAGCTTTTCGTTTATTCAGCAATGACGACTGAAGTCAAATTCAGGATTATTGTTTCTACTTTTGTGAAGACTTTGTAGTGTATCAAAGTAACAAGGATCTTGACTATTGATTAAATCAGTTAATCAATCAGCGTAACAATCTTTGATAGAGTATCGAAGAAGCTTTACAATTTCAGCAAGATTTTCAAATCTTCACAATCTTAGCAAGAATATTAAAAGATCTTCACAATCTTACAAAAGTATCAAAGCAACCTCTCACTCTTAGCTAGAATATCAAAATTATCAGAAGACAAACATAAACTCAGTAGTATATAATAAAGAATAACCTGATCACAATATTAGTGACTATGATTTGCTTTATAAAACATCAATGGAAATTAGAATAAGAATTTCTAATTAACCTAAATAAGTATTTAAATTAATAATTCGAGCAAAGTTGAAGAGTGTTATGTGAGTTAGGCCCAGGTTAAAGAATGTATATAAAGTAGAGAACTATCTGCCAGTAAAAGTAGGGATATATATATATATATATATATATATATATATATATATATATATATATATATATATATATAACAAAACAACCACGGGGGGAGTAGAGTGATAGCTGTAGGCCTTTCGTGTTGCAATCAACACATCAGCAGGAGCTTGCAAAATTGCAGAAAAGAGGAGAATGTCCAAGCAAGTATGTTCCCAAAGGGCCATCTTCACTGGAGTGAGTGAGTGCCCACAGCCAGAAGGATGAATATTATAGCATTAGAAAAATCCCACAAGCATAAATATTGTAATAGCCTAAACGAAATTAACGTGACAATAATAAAAAATTCGGTCATATTCTGCTTTGATATCAATAACTTTACATACATAAATATATTGCCAGTGATATAGAAGTCACTGGCAATTATTGGTTAGCCTCCCACGGGACACCGTGTCCATTTAAAGTGACGAGAAAACGGTAATATTTAAAGGGGAGACTTCTAAAAGTTATGTAAAGGAAACGGGGCTCATTAAAATAAACTCATTTAAAGAGGGAGGCATCTGTAATAACAAGAAAGACGGCCACAGATATTCAACCCACAATTCTGAGGCAAACTCTGGTTCAACCTTCAGAAACTGCAGGAAAAATAGGCCCCAATTCTTCGGTGTGGTACTACATTTAAGACAGTCTAATGCATTCATATAAGAGCCCAATTTTAGACTGTGTACTATTGCATCAACTAAAAACGCATCTAATTTGAACAACCCGTCACTGATATTGTATAATGAATGCCTATCATGCTTAATAATTGCCAATTCTACAAAATTCCTTTCAAGCCAAGAGGAACAAGGGAAGATGACTCTTGCTTCCCTCTAATTTGCCGGGTTAATACATGCTCTAACATGGTTGTAAATCGCGTTCGACTCCTGTGCTATACGTATCGAATAACGGTGCTGGGAAATTCTCACCTCCAATGGTTTTCCCGTTTGTCCCATATAGGAAAGACTGCAACCGTTGCAACCAACTCTGTAGACACCACCAACACGTTGTTGGGGTGAATTATTTATCAGAATGCTTCTAACAGTCCGTGATTTTTTTAATACTACTTTATATTAAATCTTCTAGGAGCATTCGGCAGGATAGATAAATTCTCCTTGTATGGGAGGACCAGCACATTCTTGGTCTGAGGTGTTATCCTAGGTTCTGTTCTATAATAAGTTTTTAGCTGCCAGCAAGGCAGTTTCCACAAACACCTTAGGATACCGCAGTTTCATGCCAATGTCAAATATTTTCCTAATTTCTTCATCTAGTAACTCCGGACTGCACACTATATAGGCTCTCAGAAACATAGTAAGAAATACACTTCTTTTGACTCTAGTCTCATGGTTGGAATAGTAGTGAATGTATGAGCACACATTGGTGGTCTTCCTATATACTGTAAACTTAAACTTTCTATCAACCAGGTGAATCAACACATCTAAGAACTTTAAGTTTACAGTCCACCTCTTTCTCCACGGTGAATTTAAAAGACGGGACTAAAGTGTTAAGTCTTGGTAAAAATGCATCAATGGCCATATCATTTGGCCAAAGACACAAGATGTTATCCACATATCTGAACCATTTAGCTCTACATGGCAGGATATCTTTCAACAGTCTAGCCTCGAAAAATTCAATTTACAGATTGCTCACTAAGGGGGACAACGGATTACCCATATCCATTCCCTGTTTTTGAGCATAGTGTTTCCCTCAAACTCAAACTTGCAATCAACTAAAAACAGCTTAATCAATTCAATAATGGTATTTTTATCAAAAGGCAAAGAGAACTCATCTAATTCTTCTTCCAAAAAAAGATAGCAAGTCGGGAACAGGGACTCTCGTGAACAACGCAGTGACATCAAGCAGGCGGGTATTCAAACAGGAGGAGGCTGAAATTAATCCTTGAGATTGTAAAAGAGTCAAATGTTTGAGTGTTGGGAAAGGGATAGGGCTATAAATGATAATAAATCTGATATAAAGTGTCAGTTCTAGCAGTTCCCGTTTTCTGATGACACGGTGATTTTGGGAGATGTTGATAAGAAGTGGTGAGGAGTTTGGGAAGATGAGTAAAGGAAGGAAATTTAATATGAACATAGAGTGGAAGAACAGAGGACGTGAATGTAATTTTAAATATTTGGGAGAGGACATGATAGCAGATGGATACGTGAAAGACAAGGAAAAAACATGGAATATACGAGGAAGAAAAGCTAAATGAAGTGATGAGGCGCTTCTGTAAATAAAGAAATTGTCAACGGAGGCAAATACTGGAATGTCCCAGTGTTGTGGTGCCAACACCTTTATATAGGTGTAAGACATGATTTTGTGTATGTACAACATAGAGAAAAAGGAGCAGAGTTCTATGAAAAGTATAATTGAGAGAAGGGAGGAGAGCTATGGTCAGGTAGAAAGGATGCAGCAGAATAGACTCATGAAAAGACTACGCAAATCTTGAATGAACGAAAAAGTTGGAGGGAGGGGATGAAGAAGGTTGGCAGTGATAATGGCTAGAACAACCTACAAGCTTGTGTGAGTGTGTTATGTCTCAGTGAATGGAGATAAATGTTTATTTTGGTATTTAATATACTGTTAGAGTGTGATGAAGGTAATAGTAAAGCACTCGCGTAAACAACTTAATCTAACTTGATTTCCGATGGTGGGAAATACAGTGTACAATATGAACGATGGTTGCGAATGTTACAGTTTAGGCCGTCCAGTGAACTGTCATGTTTACTTACTCTTGGTCAAACACCAATTAAAAGACCGATGATGTATGTGTTGCCTGTTTTGGAACAGAGTTGCCACACATTGCAGGGACTCCCAGTAAATTTAATGTAATTGTCAAAAATTTCCGTTAATAATTAATGAAACAAATAATTGCAGCAGATTTACGTTTTCATTCATGTAAAAAATGTGAAAAATAAGAATCCATCGGATTATAATTCACTTTGTTTACGCAAATGTAGATTATACAAATGAAAACATCAAATTCATTAATTCTAACAAAGTTATTTTTTCTTCCGATGAAACATGTACCTTTTTTTAAATCACATGAGGACAGAATCAACATTAGAGTGTTAATTTAGAGGAAAACGAGATTCAAACCATTTGCAGTAAATTAACACCTTTATTCTACAGTCGTGCCTAAAAGTGAGCAAGCAGGCCTTCAGGTCAACACGTAGACATCAAGGTCAGTAAGCAGAGACTCAGGGTTAACACATACCCATCTGGGTCAGCAGATAGGCTCATGGGGCACAAGTAGGCCTCTGCAATAATATATGTGTGCAGTCGAGCTGTACTTGTATGGTTAATTTTTGATACATCAACAGTGTGCTGCCTTTAGCATATATGAGCAGTGTGCTGCCTTTAGCATATATCAGCAGTGTGCTGCCTTTAGCATATATCAGCAGTGTGCTGCCTTTAGCATATATCAGCAGTGTGGTGAGTTCACGGATGCCTTATACACACTACTTGTATGGCTAACATTGTTAGATATATTAGTTTAGTAAGCTAATTACAAAGAGTGGCAGACTGCTGACGAAGGTTACATGGATGATGGTGAAGGTGCCGAGTGATGATGGATTGACTAGGATCGTGGGTGGTGGGCGGCAGCATCCAACCATCCAACCTATAATACTGAAACTGGTAATTCCCATTGGGCTGGACTCTGAGCAGGAGAGAAAGTTGGGAGCCACTTTCAGACATTTAAATTTATTGCCCTCTGTTTCTTAAGAACACATGCTTCGAGGTAGAAGGTTGACACAGGTGTTTCCTCACACCTGTGAAATGCTGATGATGTCTAACACACACACAAACAGATACTCATGGCTGCTTACAACCTGTTTACCACCAGTCAAGAATACTTTAATCCCTAAAACAGGGATTCACCTCACAGTGAATATATCTTGCGTGTGGTTGTTATAGAGCAATATTGAGGCTGGGATGAGCAGTATGTGGCTACCGAGGTTGGCTGGTATGCGAGGTGGTGTTTTCAAGAATAACTCACTACCACCCATCCCAAATATCTCTACAAAGGTTACTGTTGCATTAGTGCTGGATGCCCACTCGGCCACGAGAATACAACACATCACATTATTGGATACTGTACTCGTCCACCTTTCACCAGACTAACACACACCAGATACCAGACTTGACACCTTCAACACATATAGGTGAGTACACACACACAACACACACACACACTATAATAGTAGAGGTAACTAAAAGAGACACATGGGTAATTCAAAACTATTAGTCATGGGATACTTCAACCATACGAAAATTGATTGGGAAGATCTGGAGTCACGTGGAGGACCATAAACACGGACGGGGTGGTGATAGAAAACGTCATGTGTCAACATGTCCGAAACACTACTAAAAAGAGATAAAGAGACGAAGTAGCGAGGCTGAACTTTGTGTTCACCCTTTTGGGAAAGAGAGCTACAAGGAAAAGCAGCAGATTAAATGATGAAATTTGTAACCAAGAAACAGAATGAGCCTATGGTTTACCCAGATGTGCAGGGATGCAAAAATTAAAAGTGGAAAAGTATTGAAGACATATAGGTTGCAAAGACTGCCAGAGAGTAGGAAATTAAACAGAATAGCCAGCAATGAATATGCATGGGTAAGAAGAGAGGATGAACGACAATTTGAGAATGACATAACATAGAAAGCCAAAACTGAACCAAATTGATGTACAACTATATCAGAAGGAAGACAACTGTGTAGGGTCAGTAATAAGGTTGAAGAAGGAAGGAGGAAAGCTCACGAGGAATGATCAAAAAGCCTGTGAGGAGCTGAACAAAATATTTAGAGAGGAATTCTCTGTAATAGCGAACATTGCCAGAGTGTCAAAGAGAGAGAGACTGCACCAACAAGTACTGCACACAATACGAAGAACCTGGGTTCTGTGAAAGGGAGCAGAGAAACGGTGTGAACCCAACATTGATCTTAAACATTCGATTGCAACAGGACATCTACCAGAGGCCTTTAAAACAGCGAATAAAATCCCAATATTTACAAAAAAGTGTCAGATAGGGGCCAGTGAAGTACAGTGTCGCTAACATGCATAGTATGTGTGATTATGGAGAAGATTGTCAGAAAAGTAGTGGAACACCAAAAAGGAGTGGACTCAAAAACAACAACCATCACGTTTTTTTTTTCAAAATGGTAAATCTTGATTCATTAAAGCTACTAGAGTTCTATGAAAAGATAACAAAAGTTAGGCAGGAGAGAAAAGGATGGGAGGACTGAATATTTTTGGACTGCAAGAAGGCGTTCGGTATAGTACCCCACTAGAGACTGACTGAAAATTCTATAGGAGCAGGTAGCAATTACAGGGAAAGCACTACAGTGAATCAGTAATTGGATGAGTTCTGTTTTTTGTTTATGTAAACGACATGACAGAGGAAATCGAATCAAAGGTGTCCTGTTTGTAGATAATGTAAAACTAATGAATAGACCAGGAAAAACTACTGATAGATTTGGACAAGCTGCAATAATAGTCTGTCAAGTAGCTACTGGAATTTAACCCTAGAAAATGCAATGTTAGGAAAATCGGAGATGATCAAAGACGTCCAGAAACAACGTACAGGTTCGAGCGACAAAGGCTGCTAACCACCATGAAAGAGAAGGACCTCGGGTGACGCTAATTCCGAGCATTTCTCCTGAGGTACACATCAACCGAAAAGCCACTGCAGCAGACACGAGACCGGTAAATTTAAGGGTAGTTTTCAGGATCATCAACAAGGAAGTATTCACGACCAGTCAGACACATCTTAGAGTATGCAGCGTCAACATGGAACCTGTCTCTAGTAAAGCACATATGTAATAAATAATCTTATCTTATCAAAAGAAGCTGTAAAAAGTGCAAAGATTTCCAACGAAATCAGTTTCAGAGCTGAAGGGTAAGAACCATGAGGAGAGGCTAGCGGAGCTAAACTTTATGACATTAAAGAACAGAAGAATCAGAGTTAACATGATTACAAGATACAAAATACTCAAAGGAATTGATAGAGTGGAAGGTAGAGTCTGAGAGGGTCTCAGGAACACGAGGTCACAGTTGCAAGTTAAAAGCGCAGATGAGTCACAAGGACATTATTAGGTTGTTAGCCTACGAGGTCAGCAAGTGGAACGACCTAAACGGCAAAGTGGCAGAGAAAGAATTCATACATAGTTTAAGAAATAGGTATGATAAGAAACACAGCCAGACGAGTGAAATCAGTAGCTGCCAGCAGAGAGGTGGGGGCCAGGGGTAGAGACTCGATCTCTGCACTCACATATAGGTGAGTACACACATTACATACAAATTATCCATGAGCGTAAGTTTCACTTACCCAGCCATACAGTAGTACTGTATTTGCTCCAGCCTTTTCTGCATTCATCTGCTAGTAGATCTTTCAGTGGGAGGATGATGAGTAAGTAGTGGGTAGCCAGCATGGCAGGTCTACACTCAACTCTCTTCCCTCTCAGTTTTTACACACCCATGACACTGAATAAGTGTTTCTGCACAGGGCAAGGTTTACACAGTCAGAGCTGCCATTGTGGAAAAGTTTACACAGTACACAAATAACCCACACTTAGGTAGCTGAATCCTATGATGACGTTTCGCCCAGTTTGAATCATTGGTCGTACTAGTGTCTGTGTGACTAGTAAATGGTCGGAGTCGACTCGAAACATCGTCACAAGTTTCTGTCTCCAAAGTGTAGGTCATTTGTACATTGTTCCAATTACGGTATTGTGTCTTTATATTCTTTGTTTACACAGTGAATGCTGCCACTGTACAAGTCTCTACACTAATACACTAATACACTATACAGTGTTTACACACAATGAAATTTATGACTCTACAAGTATTTACCCACGGGGGAAAGATGTCGCTGTAGAAATCAACTTTTTTATTATTCTACTGTCTGTACACCGACCCAGTAGTAGTGGTGTTCGAGCTTGAACAGTTAGTGACTGTTATGGCTACTTTCCCTGGCACCAGTGTGCCAGGGAAAGTGGCGCTTGTTCGCCATCACATCTCTTTGTAAATTCCCACCTTCATTCTCTACCCATAATCCACCTCGTTCCCTTCCTTCCTCCTCCTTCTTTGCTTTTCCTTTCTCCTCTCCCTTTTCATCCCCTGCTTCCTTCCTGAGTGTTCACCTTTCATCCTCATCTCTTCCACTCCTTTCTCCTCCATCATTATCTTCCTTCCCCATCATCCAGTCCCTTCATTACGTAATGCTATTCTCTATTATTCCATTTTTTTTAAATTGTCTTGTATTCATCATCTTGTTGCAGAGGTTGTCCTACCTGTCGAAATCAGCATTTCACCTTTTGTATTGCTATAGTTCCTGGACTCTGTCTTCCCCACATTCCCTTCCTCCTTCTCTTGCCCCTTCCTCTGTTACTTCAGTCTATATTTCGTTGTTTTGTTTTCAACATTTTGTTGTAGTGGCTGACCTGCTTACTTCCTTTAAATTCAACCTTTAATTTCATTACAACTTCTGTAAGACTCTAATTCCTGGGTCCCTGTCTTCCTCAGTTTTAGATTAGTCATTATAAGAGAAGGATTAGAAGAGAGGGAAGAAGAGGGAAGTAATGTAATGGGTAAGGGTGAAATAGCGGAAAATAAGGTACAGATAATTAGTAGGAGGGTGAGATAAAGAAAGGGATTAGTAGCCTACCACTCTTGGTTGGAAGCAAGGTACATTTTAATCATTGTTGGCTGAGGAGTTCTTGTCTAGGAGTAAGTAGGTGAATATTACACCGCTCCTAGGAAGAGAGAAACGTTCCATAGTGAATCCATTCCGTAGGTGCTGGAAGCTTTTAGGTTCTCTGTACGTAAAGAAGAAACGTTTCTTGCTCTCTGTATCGGCTCGTCTGTTACGAATACTGAGGGGTTCCTGGTGGTCAACCTCAAAATTTGGGAAATTGTGTATCTGATTGTCACACAATATTTTCTCTCCAAGGTTTCCACATTTTAATATCTTTAAATTGACGTGAGTATTATAAACATTTAAATCATGTTATTTCGAATGTACAACTTTAGCTCCTGGCCTACTCACAAATTCTTTTGTGCAAATATTTTTTCTTAATAATCACCTAGGGATAATAGTTCTCTATCCATACTAATGAGCAAGAATATTACATAATTCTTGACTTCCTTGGGTTATCCTGCGTTACAATCCACCGGTTATATAACCCTATATATAAAATCCCATTAAAATTTCATGTTCTGTGTCTCTATACATTGTTTTACTCATAAAATTTTGCATGCATGATTCCAGCTCCTGGTCCCTAACTTAGTAGATTTGACAGCAATGTCTGTTTTTACTAAATCAGTGTTTCACTGATATTGTGTTTTTTTTTTCAAATTATCCATCCATTTGTCATACATATTTTTACATACCACTGCTGCTCTAGCTCAATACCTTATTTCCATCATCTTACATATTTATTCTCTATTTTAAGTCACCATTACCATATTTTGTCAAAAAGCTCATACTATATATCATAAGGAAGGAAATATTTTAGCATTTAAGGAAGTTTTCTCTCATAAAAAACAGTTTTCCATACAAAATAGTGACATATATTAGTTGTTTTTATTCAATAGTGATGAAAATATATTTCCCAGTGTTGCCATTGTGTATTACATTTAAATGTTGCCCTCCAACTTTCTCTCTTTTCTATTAACTTAATTTTGTTTTACGAGCAGCAGCATCGTTTTATGCATATCTTTAAGGTAATCCTCTTTACAATTTCTATATTTGAGCTAGTTTGTCCCTAGATAATCTATGCTTTTGCAAATGAAAAGTTCTTATATTGTTTGTAATGGTAATATATTTTAATCTACCTTATGTCTCAAATTAATGCATTCAGAGAGGGGTTTAAGATAATGCATACAAACACAGTGTTACATGGTAATATAATTGTAAGTTAAGGCACTTTTCAAAACTAGTGTGTTATGAGACAGTGCTTCAGGTGAGCTTTGTCAAGAGGAGTGTATCTGTACAAGCATTGTCAAAGGTAATATATCTATGCAAAAATATTGTTTAATGAGGTATAGATAGTACATTCCAGGAGTGTTTTACATAAGAACATAAGAAGGGAGGAACACTGCAGTAGGCCTTTTGGCCCATACTAGGCAGGTCCTTCACAAATCCAACCCACTAACAGAATAAACGGAATGTGGCTCATGACATGATACGATATAATGTTTTATATTTCAAGGTAATGTGGCTCATGACATGATACGAGACAATGTTTTATATTTCAAGGTAATGTGGCTCATGACATGATACGAGACAATGTTTTATATTTCAAGGTAATGTGTCTCATGACATGATACGAGATAATGTTTTATATTTCAAGGTAATGTGGCTCATGACATGATATGAGATAATGTTTTCAGTACTTCCCCCAAAAATGTGTCTGTCAATGTTCTATAAATGTACTGTGGTGTAATGTAACGCATGTTTTCAGGGAGGTATATTCAGTGTTTCAAAGTAGTATGTGAAGACTGTGCATGCAAAAGAATGTTTAATGGAAGTGTTCAAGTCTTTCTTAGAAAATTGATAGGAGTGACGAGGTAGTCTGTGTTTTGAAATGGTATTAGGTTTTTTAAAGGAAGGTGTTTCATGACACAATATGCTTTGTAAATGTAAGATAGGATGTTAAGAAAATGTATAAAAAATTTGTATTTTAAGATAATACATTTAAAGAGTAAGGTAATATATTTTAAGGGAAGGTGATTTTCAAAGTAAATTTATTACTAAATAATGCCCCACGAGTCTTTTTCTAAAATTATATGTCTTCATAAGAATAGTCAGTTTTTCATAAAACCATTGTTTTCAAGATCCACAATGTGCTACTTTTTTCAATATTCTATCGGCCTTCGGGTACAGGAAGTTACATATTGATGGATATTTTTACTATCACAAATATATTTTATGCTGTGTTGCATTGTATCACCACCATATTATTTCTATAGCAACTACAAAGAAGGTTTTAAATTATTTGTTTTGTTCCATATCCTTTTATTTGGAATATATACATAATATCAGTTTACTTCACGTAAGGTAACTTTGGGAATACGGTACTTCACCTCCATAGATATCTTCTGTCTCCAAGAGAAATCAAATGCGAATCATATATTCATTTATGTGGATATTAGTCACGTATTAATTTCCTATTCCTTCCAGTGCCACATACAGTCACACCAGTGCCACATACAGTCACACCTGTGCCACATAGTCACATCAGTGCCACATACAGTCACACCAGTGCCACATACAGTCACACCAGTGCCACATACAGTCACACCAGTGCCACATACAGTCACACCAGTGCCACATATAGTCACACCAGTGCCACATACAGTCACACCAGTGCCACATATAGTCACACCAGTGCCACATATAGTCAAACCAGTGCCACATACAGTCACACCAGTGCCACATATAGTCACACCAGTGCCACATACAATCACACCAGTGCCACATACAGTCACGCCAGTGCCACATACAGTCACGCCAGTGCCACATACAGTCAAACCTGGTATACAGTGCCACATACAGTCACACCTGGTATACAGTGCCACATACAGTCACACCTGATATACAGTGCCACATACAGTCACACCAGTGCCACATACAGTCACACCTGGTATACAGTGCCACATACAGCCACACCTGGTATACAATATAAAAATTGTTTACCTTAAATAATGATAGGACGCTTAAAACAGTATGAAGTTAATCAAGAAGAAATTTGGAAGTAAACACTGGAAAATGGACATCAATATGAAGTGTAATTATGTCAGTATTGTATTAGAATAACTAATATAGATTTTTATAAAAAAAAATGTCATTATTTTTTAAGCGAAAAACTATCACGAATTTCCAAATGACGGAATTCTATGTGAATAATATTAATAAAATATAATAAAATTAAATAAAAAGGGAGAAAATGATTCTAAAAAAATATGTAGGATGATGGAAATATAATATTTACGAAATAATGTGGGAGGCCGGGGTCCCAGGAGCTAGAGCAACTTGGTATCCAAACAACAGTGTCATGTCTCAAAAAATTAGGAGAGAAAAATTAAATGAAAACATTATTAGAGAGTAACATAGATTTTTGCAAAAACAGACGATGTTGTTAAATCTAAGAAAGTTATGGACCTAGAGCTAGAGTAATACATATAAAAGTTATGAGTAAAAAAAAGGAAGAAAGAAACATAGGAAGTGCAAAGGAAGAAAATAAATATTCAGATTATTTACCTGGAGGGTTAGTAACCCAGGATAACCCAGGATAACCCAGGAAAACCCAGGATAACCCAGGATAAACCAGGATAACCCAGGATAAACCAGGATAACCCAGGATGAACCAGGATAACCCAAGATAAACCAGGAAAACCCAGGATAACCCAGGATGAACCAGGATAACCCATGATAACCCAGGATAACCCAGGATAACCCAGGAAAATCCAGGAAAATCCAGGTGTGCGCCGTGCGTCTTACTCATTATTCTGGATAAACAATTATCATCCCTAAACGATTATTAAGAAATTAAATTTATTTACACCTAAGAATTAGTGAGCAGGCCAGGAGCTAGAGTCACACATGCAAAACTATTAAAATGTTAATAATCACATGATGTAAAAGAAATATCTTAAAAAATATTGAATTTTTTGAGTGAAAACTGACAGCATTGAGACATTAATTATGTAAAAACAAACTTAGCCATAAAATCTGAGGAAGGAGGGGGCCCAGGAGCTAGAGCCACATGAAAGATGAAATGATACTGAAATTAAGAATTAAAGATAGTACATAGGAGATATAAAACAAAATTTGAAATGTACGTGGAGACAACAGAGGAAGGAAGAGGAGAAATTGGATATGGGGAAGTCAGAGTCCAGGAGCTAGAGTCAAACAAAAGAAGAAATCATGGCTTAAACAAGTAGGACGGTCCCTACAACAAAATGTTATGGAAATAACATTGAATAGTATTATGTAAACAAGGGAGGTTTGATTCAAGGAAGTGGAAGGTAGAAGAAAGAGAGTAAACAGAATGAAGATGAAAGGATGAACACTCAGTTGAGGAAAAAGAGGAAGAAAGGAAGATAACACAAGGAGAGAAGAGGAGAAAAAGGAGGAAGGAAGGAGGTATGATAGTGAAGGTTGGAGAGTGACGGGTGAAACACGCCACACTTCCTGTGACCTCACCCAGAGATGTGTACTCACCTATTTGTGGTTGCAGGGGTCGAGACTCAGCTCCTGGCCCAGCCTCTTCACTGATCGCTACTAGGTCCTCTCTCTCCCTGCTCCATGAGCTTTATCATACCTCTTCTTAAAGCTATGTATGGTTCCTGCCTCCACTACATCACTTTCCAGACTATTCCGCTTCCGGACAACTCTGTGACTGAAGAAATACTTCCTAACATCCCTTTGACTCGTCTGAGTCTTCAATTTACAATTATGACCCCTTGTTTCTGTGTCCCATCTTTGGAACATCCTGTCTCTGTCCACCTTATCTATTCCTCGCAGTATTTTGTATGTCGTTATCATGTCTCCCTAACCCCTGTCCTCCAGTGTCGTCAGGCCGATTTCCCAGAACCTTTCGTCATAGGACATTCCCCTTAGCTCTGGAACTAGCCTTGTTGAAAACCTTTGCACATTCTCTAATTTCTTGACGTGCTTGACCAGGTGTGAGTTCCAAACTGGTGCTGCATACGCCAGTATGGGCCTGACGTACACGGTGTATAGTGTCTTGAACGATTCCTTACTGAGGTATCGGAACGCTATTCTCAGGTTTGCCAGGCGCCCATATGCTGCAGCAGTTATCTGGTTGATGTGTGCATCCGGAGACGTGCTCGGTATTATACTCATCCCAAACCTCACTCTCCTTGAGTGAGGTTTTCAGTCTTTGGCCACCTAGCCTATACTCTGTCTGCGGTCTTCTTTGCCTTTCCCTGAGCTGTCATGACTTTGCATTTGGCGGGGTTAAATTCGAGTAGGCAGTTGCTGGACCACGTGTCCAGCCTGTCCAGGTCTCTTTGTAGTCCTGCCTGATCCTCATCTGATTTAATTCTCCTCATTAACTTCACATCATCTGCGAACAGGGACACTTCTGAGTCTATCCCTTCTATCATGTCATTCACATATACCAAAAATAGCACTGGTCCTAGGAATGACCCTGTGGGACCCCGCTCGTCACAGGCGCCCATTGTGATACCTCATCACGTACCATGACTCGCTGTTGCCTCCCTGTCAGGTATTCTCTGATCCAGTCCAGTCCAGTCACTGACCATACAGTCACTAACCATACAGTCACCGACCGTACAGTCACTAAACATATAGTCACCGACCATACAGTCACTAGCCATACAGTCACTAGCCATACAGTCACTGACCATACAGTCAATAGCCATACAGTCACTGGCCATACAGTCACTAGCCATACAGTCACTGACCACACAGTCACTAGCCATACAGTCACCGACCATACAGTCACCGACCATACAGTCACCGACCATACAGTCACCGACCATACAGTCACCGACCATACAGTCACCGACCATACAGTCACCGACCATACAGTCACCGACCATACAGTCACCGACCATACAGTCACCGACCATACAGTCACCGACCATACAGTCACCGACCATACAGTCACCGACCATACAGTCACCGACCATACAGTCACCGACCATACGTCACCGACCATCAGTCACCGACCATACAGTCACCGACCATACAGTCACCGACCATACAGTCACCGACCATACGGTCACCGACCATACAGTCACCGACCATACAGTCACCGACCATACAGTCACCGACCATACAGTCACCGACCATACAGTCACCGACCATACAGACTCATATACCACTACTCTCGCTTACCAACTCACTCACAAACCCACCCACTCACTTATCCACCCACCTCCTCATTTGCCCACCCACCTACTCATTTGCCCACCCACCTATCAATCACTAATCACTCATACGCCTGCTAATTCAATCATTTACTTATTCACCACGGAACTTACTGAATATCAGAAAGTAAATAAACATAAACTTTAAAGGATTGTGAAAGCATTCAATTATATTACGTTTTATAACTGCCATGAACTGTTATGTATTTCTATAAACAACAAAAGCATGTTGCTCCTCATTGGAAGATATAATCCTTTAATATTGAATATCTTTAAATCCCCTCCCAAGATTATCACTAGTAATCCCTTCTTTAAATCTCTTGCAAAGGGTAAAGGTGAAGAAGAAATTTCTCGTTTAACTTAGTAAGAAGAAAAAAGTTATACACATTGATGGATGTAAGCAGGAGTCTACTGCAGGGATGCATCTGCTCTCGCTGCTCCCCTCACATAAATAAAACTATAACAATGTAGAAATTAGGCATAAGAATTAACAATTGGCCTTCTCCACCTCCTTATAGCCATTTTCTTGAATACTATGTGCTTGATTGTACTCTTACTGAGGAATAGAGAGACACCATAATAACCCATGGGATATGTCAGGGTATGTTACAAATGGAAATGAAAATATCAGACATATTCCCAATATCCTAAAACTTGTTGCAAATGATATAACGTAAATTGGAGATATATTGTACAGCAAGATGTACTCCAGTTAACCATTTTGGGGTTTATTTTCTAGGCGTTTTGTGTATGCACATACTCTTGTACTTCCTCTCATTTGATGTAGTTAGGGTATAGTGTAAACTAGCTGCATTGTAGGCAAATCTAAATTCTAAAACTAATAAACAACTTATTCGTCTGTCGACCTATTCACCTGCTAATTCACCACTCATTCACTCGTTCACTTAATCATTCACCCACTAACTCACCCGCTTATTATTTTTTTCTCTTACCCACCGCAACTCATTCCCTACTAACTCATTCACGACACACCGACTGAGTCATTCACCAACTGACTCCCTATTCGTGAACAAACTCACCGAATCACTCATCCATCAAGTCATCAAGAGAGAGAGAGAGACATCAGAGGACTTCTAAGTCGGTCCACACCAACGCTACTTGCTGAGAACTTACTATCTCCGTCTATTAAGTTTAATCGTCTATTATCTATGTATATTAGACAATGAAAGAAAAACAGAAGGTTCTCTTCTTACCCTCCACTCCTAGCCACTGCCGAAATAAATAATAGTGGAAAAATATACCAAATCATAATGGAAAACAAAAATATAGTAATAAATAGCTTGAAATACTGAAGAGATGGAAATATGTGGAAGTCGTGGGCTACAAGTATCTCTGATGATTCAATACTGTTTTATCTTACCATTATTATTATTGTTCCACCGTCATTCACAGAGGCTTGTGTACCAGTTGATCTGCTTCTGGTTATCGCCAATTCTACTGTGACTAGCACAACCCTCTACTTCTACCGCCACAACTATTATTCACTCGGTTGCTCGCTGTCAGTTATCGTCCTAATGCAGCCACTGTGCTCACATTCAGGAATTTGTTGTCTTCAGACTGCCCAATCTGTTGTATGTATATGGCGAATTTAGTGAAGGTTTATTGGTTAAATGAGGCTGGCAAAATCTCTCTCCTGTCTTCCCATCACATACCTTACACATTACTGGTCACTTCAGCTAATTAGGTCCTGAAGGCTCTAGCAACTTGTCTTCTTCCACTAAGGACGACGTACTTTATTGAATTCTGTACAATACTTGCAAAAACTAGTCAGCTGGCACTTGAATAACTGTGCTAACTTCGTGCCTACAGCATTACTGGATAGTTTAATCAAATCTGCTATAAATCTCTTTACAAAAAAAAAAAAAACGATATACGTTCGTTTTATATATTCTGGTTCGTAGTTTCATTCCACTGTTTCGAGTATAGACTCCCTCAGCACTGCAAATAGCTCTTCGTATTAGAGTGTGTAAAAGTAATTCAATATCTTAAATGTTTTAATGAGATCTTGTAGTTTCTATTTCTTAAGATAAAAAAAAAATGTTTGAGTGCTTCGAGTTTTACTTCATAATTTTCTTCTGAGTGATGGTAAGGTTTGGTAGCTATGCTCTGTACCTTCTCAAGTACATATTCGTCTTTTGCATATTCAGAATTCGGTCTGACTAGTGCATAATAATGGGCCAACATGATGTCTGGTGTTTTCTGCTCGAAATACTTGTCTGTCAAACCCAGTATTCTGGTAGCCTTGCTGCTCGTAGATAGACACTGCTTGGTACCTTTGAGATTGTTGCTCATGATTACTCTTAGGTCCTTTTCTCTGTTTTAGTTGGTTGCGAAACATTTAGTGTGCGTGATTAAGATTGTTATAACCGAAATGCGTTACTTTGCACTTGTCTATGTAGAAACTCACTTTCCAGGTGCCTGACTACAGTGCCAGCCTCCAGAAAACTTATCATACTCAAGCAATTTGCTTTAGATGGTGCATTTTCTCTCCTTTTATGTAAGACGAACATTTTGCTATCATAAATGTTAGCCATACCTTAAAATTAGTTATGTACATTATAACGAGAACTGAACCAAGAACCGATCCCTAGGGAACTCCATCCCTCATGGCAAGCCACTCAGACACCTCTCCATTGAGTACCACTCTTCGTTTTCTATCTGTGAGTCAGTCACTTATCCACACATGTAATTTATCCCCTGTACCATGTACTTTTAACTATCAATCTTCTATGAGGTACCTTGTTGGGACTTTTTCGTCTCAGTTTTTTTGTATATAATCGAAAAAATCGAGTAAATTAATATGGTATGAACTTTTGCTGTGGAATCCATCCTTTTTTCTTTTATTGGGTTATGCCCAGAAACGTAACTATGTTGTCCGTAATAATAGTCTCTAGTTGTTGACCTATAACTGACGCTCAAGTGATGGAACGAGAGTTGAGGGAACAAATGTTGTGCCCTTTGTTACTTACCAGAATATTGGCACCTTACCTTCTTTTAATGAATAAATATTACGGTTAGTGATTAAATAATTTGGTATCTACATTCTATTATGACTTTAAGAAGATATTCCAGATAGATAGATAGATAGATAGATAGATAGATAGATAGATAGAGAGAAAGAGAGAGAGAGAGAGATAGATAGATAGATAGATAGATAGATAGATAGATAGATAGATAGATAGATAGATAGATAGATAGATAGATAGATAAATATATATATATATATATATATATATATATATATATATATATATATATATATATATATATATATATATATATATATATATATGTCGTGCCGATTAGGTAAAACTGGTCAATTAGCAAGAACTCATCTAAAATTAAGTCCTTTCTAAAATTTTCTCTTATACGTTTAAAGATATATTTTTTCATTTATGTTAATGTAAGAAATTATAATTTTGTACCAAGAGAAACTTTGAAAACCTACCTAACCTTATTACAACAAGCGTAATTTAATTTAGCTAACCCAACTAAATATATTTTAGATACGTTAATATTAATTTAATAATAAACAAACACAATGAAATACAGTGGACCCTCACTATTCGAACATTCTTCATTCCAGAATGCTGTTCAAGTGCTGTTACCAAACGAATTTATTCCCATAAGGAATGATGCAAATTAGATTAGTCCATTTCAGACCCCCAAAAATACACTTATAAAAGCACTTACAATAATAAACTTACATAAAAGGGCGAGTTTGGAGTGTTTGAATAGCAGGGTCCACTGTATATGTTTTCGTTATGTTCAGAATGATTTTGGCGAAATTATTGCATACACAAATTTTCACTTGTCTTATATGGCAAGGTGAGCGTTGCTATTTAAGCCAAAATCGCAAGTTTTACCTAATCGGCACGACATATATATATATATATATATATATATATATATATATATATATATATATATATATATATATATATATATATATATATATATATATATATATATGTATATATATATATATATATATATAGAGAGAGAGAATGAGAGAGAGAGAGAGAGAGAGAAACAGAAATAGAGAGAGTGAGTTACACCAAGCCATAAAGTATGGTGATGTTGTTTTGGCTGATGTTGTCTTCTCCTCAACAGGTTATGGGTCAGTAGCACCCAAGACAGTGTTGGGGCGTGTGGTCACCATCATCTACGCTCTACTGGGCATCCCTCTCATGCTCCTTTACCTCTCTTCTGTGGGTAAGTTATGGCCTCATACTCCTTTTCCTTTCTGTGGGTAAGTCGAAAATTCCTGCTTCTTTACCTCTCCTCTGAGGATAATCTGTGACCTCATGCTTCTCTACTTCTCTTCTGTGGGTAAATTGTGGCCTCTTGCTAGCTACCTCATCCCTATGGGCAAGTTGCAGCATCATGCACCCAACCTCTTTTCTGTGGGTAAGATGTTTCCACAAGCACCTCTACCTCTACTCTGTGGGAAGTAGTGGCCTCATGCTCCTTTACCTCTTCTCTGTGGGTAAATTTTGGCTAGATGCTCCTCTACTTTTCTTCTTTGGATAAGTTGGGACCTCATGCCTCTTTACTTCTTTTCTGCGGGTAAGTTGTATTCTCATGGTCCTCCACCTTTACTCTGTGAGTAAGTTGTATTCTCATGGTCCACCTCTACTCTGTGAGTAAGTTGTATCCTCATGGTCCTCCACATCTACTCTGTGAGTAAGGTGTTGCCTAGTTCCCTCCTACCTCTTCTCTGTAGGTAAATTTGGAAATGATGCTACTCTGCTCACACACACACACACACACACAAACACACACACACATACACACACGCACACAAACACACACACACAAACACACACACAAACACACATACATGCACACAGAAAATTAGTTATGAGTACACACGCACATAAATACACACAGTAAGATTAGCTCTGAGCACAGACGCACATAAATACACACACTCTGTACACCATATACGTCAGGCCCATACTGGAGTATGCAGCACCAGTTTGGAACCCACACCTGGTCAAGCACGTCAGGAAATTAGAGAAAGTGCAGAGGTTTGCAACAAGACTAGTCCCAGAGCTAAGGGGATTGTCCTACGATGAAAGGTTAAGGGAAATCGGCCTGACGACACTAGAGGACAGGAGGGTTAGGGGAGACATGATAACGACATATAAAATACTGCGAGGAATAGATAAGGTGGACAGAGACAAGATGTTCCAGAGAGGGGACACAGAAACAAGGGGTCACAATTGGAAGTTGAAGACTCCTATGAGTCAAAGGGATGTTAGGAAGTATTTCTTCAGTCATAGAGTTGTCAGGAAGTGGAATAGCCTAGAAAGTGACGTAGTGGAGGCAGGAATTATACATAGTTTTAAGACGAGGTTAGATAAAGATCATGGAGCAGGGAGAGAGATGACCTAGTAGCAATCAGTGAAGAGGCTGGGCCAGTAGCTATGACTCGACCCCTGCAACCACAAATAGGTGAGTACAAATAGATGAGTACAGTAAGATTAGTTTTTAATACACATGCACATAAATGCACACTAATATGCACACTATCTGTCCCCTTCAAGGCAGTCGAAATTACTGACCTGGAGAGTGTACAAAGAACTATCACGGCACACATAAGTACGATAAGGCACCTAAAATACTGGGAACGGTTGAAGGCCCTTGATCTGTATTCCCTGGAGCGAAGGCGAGAGAGATACATGATAATATTCACTGGGAAAAATCTTAGAGGGATTAGTACCAAACTTGCACACGAAAATCCCTCCCTATGAAAGCAAAAGACTCGGTATGAGATGAAACATTTTCCCAATGAAAAGCAGGGGCGCCACGAGTACACTGAGAGACAACACAATAAGTGTCCGGGACCCAAGACTGTTCAACTGCCTCCCAGCATACATAAGGGGGATTACCAATAGACCCCTGGCTGTCTTCATGACAGGCATTGGACAGGCACCTAAAGTCAGTACCTGACCAACCGGGCTGGGGTTCGCACGTCAGTTTGCGTTCGGCCAGCAGTAACAGCCTGATTGATCAGACCCTGATCCACCACGAGGCCTGGTCTCAGACCAAGCCGCGGAGGCGGTAAACTCCAGGAAAACACACACACATAGGCACATAGGACAAACCCCCTAAAATCTGACCTCCACCCACCGGGAACCTCCCCATCCCGGAACACTCCAACTAAAACTTTCAAAGCCACCCTTCCTTCCTCCCCCTCTCTCTCCCTCTCTCTCTCACTCTCTCTTTCTCTCCTTTGTCTCTCTCTCTATCTTGGGGTGAGTATAACACCAGGCACATCTCCTGAGGCGCACATCAACCAAATAACTGCTGCAGCATACGGGCGCCTAGCAAACCTAAGAACAGCATTCCGACATCTTAATAAAGAATCGTTCAGGACCCTGTACACTGTGTACGTTAGGCCCATACTGGAGTATGCAGCACCAGTTTGGAACCCACACCTAGCCAAGCACGTAAAGAAGCTAGAGAAAGTGCAAAGGTTTGCAACAAAGCCTGGAAGAGCAACAAGTGCAAACACACACAGAACCACCCTCATAACCCCACAGGCAAACACATTATCTCAATACAAACCACAATCTACACTCACAGTCCCCACTCCACACTATGCAGTAGAATCCCACAGCACTCTGCAAAGCCCCCATTCCCTCAACCCCCACAATCACCCCAGAACACAGTGTTGGAGAGGAAACTGAAGGTAGGGTACACCAGTGCTGATGGAATAACGAATAAGTGGGAGGAGTGGCATGAATGAATCAAAGAGGCACCACCGGACATCATAGCTCTCACAGAAACCAGGCTCACAGGAATGATAACAGATGCTGTTTTCCAACTGGATATCAGATCCTGAGGAAAGACCGAGGGAACAGATGGGATTTTGAGGAGCTGACGAGAGGAGACAGGTGAATCAAGAGGAACACTTGGAACACTTCAAAGCGATGGTTGACACACTGGCTGAAGTAGCCAGAAGGGCCCATATGGGCCATGTGGGTGACTTCAATCACAAAAAAAATTGACTGGGAAAACCTGGAACCACATAGGGGCCCAGAAACCTGGAGGGCAAAGATGTTGGAGGTGGTTCTGCAAAACCTCATGCATCAACACGCTAGAGAGAGAGGAGAAGACAAACCAGCAAGACTGGACCTAGTATTCACCTTAAGTAGTGCAGATATTGAGGACATCACATATGAAATACCCCTAGGGGTCAGTGACCACGTGGTTCTGAGCTTTGAATTCATAGTAGAGTTACAGTGGAAAGGGAAGCAAGAGGAGCAGAGCAGAGGAAGCCAAACTGCAATTGAAGGGACTACACAAGCTTGAGGAACTTCCTGCACGAGGTTCAGTGGGTTAGATAACTGACAGGGAAATCAGTAACTGAGATGATGGAATGTGTGACAGCAATAAGCAATGCAGCAGAGGAGAGGTTTGTACCCAAGGGCAACAGAAATAATGAGAAGGCTAGAACGAACCCTTGGTTCACCCAGAGGTGTAGAGAGGCCAAAAGTAAATGCGCTAGAGAATGGAAGAATTATAGGAGGCAAAGGACCCAGGAGAATAAGGATAGTAGTCGAAGAGCCAGAAATTAATATGCACAGGTAAGGAGGGAGGCCCAATGACACAGCAGCGAAAGCCAAGTCCGACCCAAAGCTGTTGTACAGTCACATCAGGTAATCAGGCTGAGGAAAGAAGGAGGCGAGATCACAAGAAATGACCTGGAAGTATGTGAGGAGCTCAACATAAGATTTAAAGAAATATTCACAGTCGAGATAGAAATAACTTCTGAAACAAAGAGGGGTGGGTACACCACCAAGTACTAGACATAATACATACAACCGAGGAAGAAGTGAGGAGGCTGCTAAGCGAAGTAGATACCTCAAAGTCGATAGGGCGATAACATCTCTCTGTGGGTCCTCAGAGAGGGAACAGAGGCACTCAGTGTACCACTAACAACATTCTTCAAAGCATCTATTGAAACAGGGCAGCTCCCTGAGGTATGGAAGACAGCAATTATAGTCACAATTTTTTAAAAAGGAGACACACGCAGCACTAAACTACAGACCAGTATCACTGACATGCATAGTATGCAAAGTCATGGAAAAGATTATCAGGAGAAGAGTGGTGGAGCACCTAGAAAGGAATGAGTTTATTAACAACAAACAGCACAGATTCAGGATGGGAAATCCTGTGTCACAAACCTACTGGAGTTCTATGATAACATAACAACATTAAGACAAGAGAGAGAGGGGTGGGTAGATTTCATTTTCTTGTTCTACACAGGAGATTAGTGCAAAAGCTGGAGAATACCTGACAGGAAGGCAGCAGCGACTCATGGTACTCGATGAAGTGTCGGAGTGGGCGCCTGTGACGAGCGGGGCTCACAGGGGTCAGTCCTAGGGCCAGTGCTGTTTATGGAATATGTGAATAACATGACGGAAGTAATAGATTCAGAGGTGTCCCTGTTTG
>WNWK01011692.1:0-25000 GCA_009830355.1 Cherax destructor | reverse complement strand
GAACTTAAATTTATTACACACTATTAGTGGCGTGTTTCACACCATATTCAGGGGCCGAATCATACACTTCATACCATACTCCGTCCTTGAACTTTTTACCTGTTCGTGCAGAAAAAAACTACGCTAGATATATTAAAATACGCCTCGCTCTGCTAGATTTAATATACAAATTCTTTTTAATTTATTTACAGTCCTGTAAAATAAACGTAAATAAAGGTTAATAAAATTTAATCAAGATAAGAAAACTTAATCTAACTGAGATTGACAAACATAATTTTTTGATAAAATAAGGGCGTGCAAAAATACACGGCAGACAGTTTGTCAAGTATTGCTCTCTGCAATTGCAGAAAGGGTTGCATATTTGCGTTAATATGAGAACTTTTTCTTACCCATCTATTACTGATGAAACATTCGTTATTTCACGGTACAGAGGAAATCCCTCGGAGAGTCCTGAAAATTTGACTGTGTCCCAGAATATATAATTAACTATTTCTGCCATCTCTCGTCTGTCTAAGATCCTTTTGAAAAGTGGCTCAGTAGGAGGATCAAGAGGATCACCGCTCTCACACACCACCTTTGTTGTCACCCTCGTCCTCTCTCCTCCCAGAGGTACCACCTCCAACCAGCTCCCTACTTCTTGCCTCTGCTTGCCTGCTATCCACCCACTTGCCACGTATCCTTACCTCTGCCCCTGTCTTCCTGTCAGTCTCTCTCTCTCTCTGTTTATCTGTCTCTCTTGTCTCTTACAGGCACACAGGTACACACACACACACACACACACACACACACACACACACACACACGCACACGCGGGGTGCCACAGGGATCAGTCCTAGGACTGGTGCTGTTTCTGGTATTTGTGAACGACATGACGGAAGGAATAGAATCCGAAGTGTCCCTGTTTGCAGATGATGTGAAGTTGATGAGAAGAATTCAATCGGACGAGGACCAGGCAGAACTACAGAGGGATCTGGACAGGCTGCAGGCCTGGTCCAGCAACTGGCTCCTGGAATTCAATCCCTCCATGTGCAAAGTCATGAAGATTGGGGAAGGGCAAAGAAGACCACAGACGGAGTACAGTCTAGGGGGCCAGAGCTTACAAACCTCACTCAAGGAAAAGGATCTTGGGGTGAGTATAACACCGGGCACATCTCCTGAGGCGCACATCAACCAAATAACTGCTGCAGCATACGGACGCCTGGCAAACCTAAGAACAGCATTCTGACATCTTAATAAGGAGTCATTCAGGACCCTGTACACTGTGTACGTTAGGCCTATATTGTAGTATGCAGCGCCAGTTTGGAACCCTCACCTAGCTAAGCATGTAAGGAAACTAGAGAAAGTGCAAAGGTTTGCAATAAGACTAGTCTCTGAGCTAAGGGGTATGATCTACAAGGAGAGGTTACGAGAAATCGACCTGACGACACTGGAAGACAGGAGAGATAGAGGGGATATGATAACGACATATAAAATACTGAGAGGAATCGACAAGGTGGACAGAGAGAGAATGTTCCAGAGGTGGGACACAGCAACAAGGGGTCACAGTTGGAAGTTGAAGACTCAGATGAACCACAGGGATGTTATAAAGTATTTCTTCAGTCACTGAGTTGTCAGGAAGTGGAATAGTCTGGGAAGTGATGTAGTGGAGGCAGGATCCACACATAGCTTTAAGAAGAGGTATGATAAAGCTCATGGAGCAGGTAGAGTGACCGAGTAGCGGCCAGTGAAGAGGCGGGGCCAGGAGCTGTGACTCGACCCCTGCAACCACAACTAGGTGAGTACACAAACACACACACACACACAAACACACACACACACACACATACACACACACATACACACACACATACACACGGGACCACACGTGGGCGAGTCACAACTTCAGTACTCTATGAATTAAAGTGTTTTGTGTGCTACCTAAGGTTACTGTAGGGGTCCTTAGGTAAGTCAGGGTAGTGAACAATCCATGAAGTGATTTACAAGTTGCCCTGAGCCACATAAGTGTGGTGAGAGCCACAATTTTATAAGTGAACTTGAAAGTGACATTTAGTGGCGCAAGTCAGAGACGGCAGCCTAGTGTGGCGCAGGTAGGGTGCCACATATGTCACCCAAGAAAGATAATAAAGTGAAATAAATGTGTGACCAATGAAAGAAGAAGTACAGTGAATAGGTTATATTATATCTCGACAAGAAACGAAGGTGGATATACGCCAGGACATCACAAAGAGTTGGACAATCAACAGGCTGCATCGCAAGTATCTCACCTATGCGTGGTTTTCGGGGAGTCGGGTGTGAGTTCCAATTAACCGCCAAGCTGTTTGTGAATGGTCCAACTCTCATAGTACGATAAAGAATAGGCTATCAAGTATTCAATAACGAATAACAATTGGTAATTTATAGCAGAACAGGGCGAGCAGACAGGTGTCCATTAGACTAGGAAGAAGGATGAGCATAGAAGACATAAACTAGTAGATAGCTGTGGGTCAGGTCAGGTCAGAGGAGCATGGAAGACTACGCGTCATAGGCAAACTCCACATACACACTCATACACCATAACACACACTACTTTTCACACACTTAATAAACCCACACTCATATAGTTCCACACACACACGTTCACACCCACACATAGACCACACACACATACAAACCCACACACTCTTCCCTGCACCCTACCCCCACCTCTCTCCAACTCCCTCCCCTGATCCCCCCTCTCTCTCTCTCTCACCCTCCTCCTTCTACCCCCTCCTCTCCCTCTTTACCACTCTCCCTCTCCCATTCTCTCCCTCCCCATCTCTCTCCCCCTCCCCACCTCTCTACCCCTCCCCACCTCTCTCCAGCATCCTCCTCTCCCTCCCACTGCCCCCCCACACACACATACACGCACACTCAGACAAACACACATCACAAACAACCTCACAGAAATATATATGTTTTTCATTCTGTGGCAGCCAAAAAATAATGGGTTGCCAGAGAGCAGGATGGAAAATCAGGGGACTGGAGGATGAATCTGGGAAGGAAGATTGGGTAGCAGAGCTTATGAAAAGGGAACATGAGTAGGGATATAAGCTTAGAATGAAAATGGGGGAGAGGATAGCTGCAGAGAGCATGAAGTGGGATATGCAAGTCACAGCAGCAGAGGCTAAGATACAAAGATTAGAAGAGGAACTGAAAAATTTGAAACAGCCTAAAGAACTAAAGAGCAATGTAGGCATGAAATCAGAAACTGCTACCTCAGTCACAAACGAGGGGACTGTAGGGAACGAAGGAGTGAAACTGTATGCAGAGGCTCTATCGGACCATTGTGGAGCCCGAAAAAAAAGAGGATCACATTAGGAACAATCGAGGGGACTGTAGAAAATGAAAGAGCTAAGTTATATGTAGAGGCCCTAACAGACCACAGCGGTGCCCAGGGAAAGCTGAGAAGGAAAAATAACAGACCACTGGACCAGGGACAACAGATAGTGAAGAGATTGAAGAAAGGAAAGCTGGAATGGAGGCAACTAAATCGAATCAAGGGATACATAGGGATATGCAGTGGGAGAATGAAAGGGAGAGACCAGTCTTTGTTAATAGGCTCCAGGAAGCTGAAGAGGAAACTTAGGAAGCAAGAAGACAAGGGGAGAAAAAAGTGATTGAAAGCATCATGAAAGCAATAGGAGAAGACGACATAACCCAGCTGACAAATTTTCTGTGAATAGGGGGTTGCAAGAGGAAGAAACAAGACAGTCAAAGTGATTTTCAAGGCAGAATCAGCTCGAAACTAGATCCTTCAGGAGAAAGCATGACTAAGGAATATGTCGGCATACTAGAGGGTGTATCTCGACTGCGACAGAACATGAGAAGAAAGGCAAAAACTGGAAAAAAGGGTACAAAGACGAAAGGAGGAAAGAGAGGCAAAGATGGAGATGGACAGGAGAACCCAGACTCAGGAGGAAGATCAAATACAACCTCCCTCACAGAAGCCCCCAACCAGGACAACCCCAATGCATCCAAACATTTTAACCCAAAACACACATGCCATACCAGTGCCCCCACACACTTCATTACAAACTCCAACCCCAGTGTACCTCCCAGACCACAGTTTTAGAAAAGAAATTGAAGATTTGGTATACAAATGCAGACAGAATAACAAATAAATGTGAGGAGTGACATGAAAGAATCAAGAAGACATCCCCAGACATAATAGCACTCACAGAAACAAAACTCATCAGGATGATAACAGCTGCAATCTTTCCACCTGGATATCAATTCCTGAGGAAAGATAGAGGGAGCACAGGGGAAGGAGTTGCATTGCTCATTTAAAACCGGTGGGGATTTGAGGAAATGGAAGGAATGGGTGGAATGGGGAAAAGGGACTACATAGTAGGAACAATCCAGTCTGGGGGCCATACAATGGTAATTGCAGTGATGAACAACCCACCACAGAACTGCAGGAGGCCAAGAGAAGAATATGAAGAGAGCAACAGAGCAATGGTAGACACACTAGCCGAGTTGGCCAGAAGAGCTCACATGGGTAGAGCAAAGTTACTAGGTATGGGTGATTTCAACCACAAGGAGATTTACCTGGAAAACCTGGAGCATCATAGGGGTCTTGAAACACGGAGAGCCAAGATGTGGTACTGGAAAACCTCATGCATCAACATGTTAAGATACACTACCAGAGAGAGAGAGAGGTGATGATGAACCAGCAAGACTGGACCTAGTATTCACCTTGAGTAGTTTGGACATCCATGATATCACGTTTGAAAGGCCCCTTGGAGTTAGTGATCATGTGGTTCTGTGCTTTGAATATATAGTTGAGCTACAAGTGGTGAGGGTAGCAGGAATAGGACAGGAGAAGCCAAACTACAAAAGGGGGACTACAAAGGCATGAAGAACTTCCTGCAAGACGTTCAGTGGGAAAGAGAATTGACAGGAAAACCAGTAAAATAAATGATGGACTATGTGACAACAAAATGCAAGGAGGCAGAGGAGAGGTTTGTTCCGAAGGGAAACAGAAATAATGGGAAGACCAGAACGAGTCCTTGGTTCACCCAAAAGCGTAGAGAGGCAAAAACTAAGTGCACTAGAGAATTTAAAAAGTACAGAAGACAAAGGACCCAGAAAAATAAAGAGATTAGCCGAAGAGCCAGAAATATGCACAGATAAGAAGGGAGGCTCAGCGACAATACGCAAATGACAAAGCATCGAAAGTCAAGTCTTACCCGAAGCTGTTGTATAGCCACATCAGGAGGAAAACAACAGTCAAGGACCAGGTAATTAGGCTGAGGAAGGAAGGTGGGGAGGTCACAAGAAACGACCAAGAATAATGTGAGGAGCTCAACATGAGATTTAAAGAAGTATTTACAGTCGAGACAGGGAGGACTCCAGGAAGTTAGAATAGTGAGGTACACCAACAAGTGCTGGATGAAATACATACAACCGAGGAAGAGGTGAAGAAGCTGCTATGTGAATTTGATACCTCAAAGGTGGTGGGACCGGACAACATCTCTCCTTGTGTCCTTAGAGAGGGAACAGAGATGTTGCGTGTGCCACTAACAAAAATCTTCAATACATCCATTGAAACAGGGCGACTACATGAGGAATGGAAAATGGCAAATGTAGTCCCAATTTTTAAGAAAAAAGACAGACACGAGGCATTAAACTACAGACCTGTGTCACTGACGTGTATTGTATGCAAAGTCATGGAGAAGATTATCAGGAGGAGAGTGGTGGAGCATCTAGAAAGACACAAGCTTATAAACGACACCCAGCATGGTTCCAGGGAAGGAAAATCCTGTGTCACATACCTACTGGAGTTTTATGACAAGGTAACAGAAGTAAGACACGAGAGAGAGAGAGTTGGATAGATTGCATTTCTTGGACTGCAAGAAGGTCTTCGACATATTTCCTCACAAGAGGTTAATGCAAAAGGTAAAGGATCAGGCACGCATAACAGGAAAGGCACTGCAATGGATCAGAGAATACCTGACAGGGAGGCAACAACGAGTCATGGTACGTGACGATGTGTCAGAGTGGGCGCCTGTGACGAGCGGGTTACCACAGGGGTCAGTCATAGGACCCGAGCTGTTTTTGGTATATGCGAATGACATGACGGAATGGATACACTCAGAAGTGTCCTTGTTTGCAGATTATGTGAGATTAGTGAGGAGAATTATATCGGAAGAGGATCAGGCAGGACTTCAAAGGGACTTGGACAGGCTGCAAGCCTGGTCCAGAAACTGACTCCTGGAACTTAACCCTATCAAATGCAAAGTCATGAAGATCGGGGAAGGGCAAAAAAGACTGCAGACAGAATATAGTCTAGGCGGGCAAAGACTGTAAATTTCACTCAAGGAAAAGGATCTTTGTGTGAGTATAATACCGAGCACATCTGAGTCGCACGTCAACCAGATAACTGCTGCAGCATATGGGCGACTGGTAAACCTAAAAATAGCGTTCCGACTCCTCAGTATGGAATAGTTCAAGACTCTGTACACCGTGTACGTCAGGTCCATATTGGAGTATGCAGTACCAGTTTCGAACCCACATCTGATGAAGCACATCAAGAAATTAAAGTGCAAAGGTTTGCAACAAGACTAGTCCCGGAGCTAAGGGGAATGTTCTACGTGGAAAGGTTAAGGAAAATCGGCCTTATGACACTGGAGGACAGAAGGGTTAGGGAAGACATAAAATACTGCGAGGAATTGACAAGGTGGACAGAGACATGATTTTCCAGAGATGGGACACAGAAACAAGGGGTCACAGTTGGAAGTTGAAGACTCAGATTAGTCACAGGGATGTTAGGAAGCATTTCTTCAGTCATAGAGCTGTCAGGAAGTGGAATAATCTGGAAAGTGACGTAGTGCAGGAAGGTGCCATAAATAGTTTTAAGACGAGGTTTGATAAAGCTCATGGAGCAGGGAGAGAGAGGACCTAGTAGCGATCAGTGAAGAGGCGGGGCCAGGAGCTATGACTCGACCCGTGTAACCATAAATAGGAGAGTACACACATACACACACACAAGCGCACACACACACACACACACACACACAAGCGCACACACACACACACACACACACACACACACACACGATAGAAAAGAGGCACTAAACTATAGACCGGTGTCACTTACGTGTATAGTCTACAAAGTCTTGGAGAAAATCATCAGGAAAAGAATGGTGGAGCATTTGGAACTGAACAGGATAATCAACGCCAGACAGCACGGATTCAGGGAAGACAAATCATGTGTAACAAACCTCCTGGAGTTCTATGATAAAGTAACAGAAGTAAGGCAAGAGAGAGAAGGGTGGGTTGATTGCATTTTCCTGGACTGCAGGAAGGCCTTCGACACATTTCCTCATATGAGATTAGTAAAGAAGTTGGAAGAACAAGCATGTATAACAGGAAGGGCACTGGAATGGATCAGGGAATACAACAACGAGTCATGGTGCGTGATGAGGTATCACAGTGGGCGCCTGTGACGAGCGGTGTACCGCAGGGGTCAGTCCTAGGACCAGTGCTATTCTTGGTATATGTGAATGACATGACGGATGGGATAGACTCAGAAGTGTCTCTGTTCGCAGATGATGTGAAATTAATGAGGAGAATCACATCGGATGAGGACCAAGCAGGACTTCAAAGAGACCTGGACAAGCTTGACATCTGGTCTATCAACTGGCTTCTCGAATTTAATCCCACCAAATGAAAAGTCATGAAGATCGGAGAAGGGCAAAGACGACCGCCGACAGAGTACAAGCTAGGTGGACAAAGGCTACAATCCTCGTCAAAGGAGAAAAACCTCGGGGTGAGTATAACGCCAAGCACGTCTCCGGAAACACACATCAACTAGATAACTGCGGCAGCATATGGGAGACTGGCAAACCTAAGATTAGCGTTCTGTTACCTTAACAAGGAATCGTTCAAGACACTGTACACCGTGTACGTCAGGCCCATACTAGAGTATGCAGCTCCAGTCTGGAACCCACACCTTGTCAAGCACGTCAAGAAACTAGAGAAAGTGCATAGGTTTGCGACAAGGCTAGTTCCACAACTCAGGGGACTGTCCTATGAAGAAAGGTTGAGGGAAATAGGACTAACAACGCTGGAGGATAGAAGGGTTAGAGGACACATGATAGCGACATACAAAATACTGCGGGGAATCGACAAGGTAGATAGTGACAGGATGTTCCAGAGAGGGAACACAGAAACAAGGGGACACAACTTTAAGCTGAAGACTCAGATGAGTCAAAGGGATGTTAGGAAGCATTTCTTCAGCCATAGAGTAGTCAGGAAATGGAATAGTCTAGCGAACGATATAGTGGAGGCGGGAACCATGCATAGTTTTAAGATAAGGTATGATAAAGCTCATGGAGCAGGGAGAGCAGAGACCCAGTAGCGGACAGCGAAGAGGCGGGGCCAGGAGCTGAGTCTCGACCCCTTCAACCACAATTAGGTGAGTACACACACACACATACACACACACACACACACAAAGAGAGATAGTAACGAGGGGAATACAAGAAATAAAATAAGAGTAAATGAGATAAAAAGTACGAAAAATACATAATTAAACGAGAGCAGAAGAATCAGGAAATCAGGTAGAAATAACTACTATTGGTTCAGAAGATAAGCATTGATAAAACATAAAACAACATGAATGTAAATAATAAAACCGACACTAACACACGTTAAAAAAAAGACAAGAATTGAACTGAATAAAATTTAAAACATCTATTGATAAGAATCAGAATGAAACCAGATACGGGGAGAGAAAAAAACAGATCAGCAGAGATGTAAATCAGGAAGGCAGCTGTAGCTTATTTAATGTTAGATTTTTAGAGTCAAAGAATTCATTGGTGTCAATAGAATCTCAATTCGACAACTTCAAACGTTTCAATCAAAGTGTACGGCCATCATTTCTGAATAAAAGTCAAAATACCTGAAAAGCGGTTTTAGGGAGAAAGTATGAAAAAACTCTTATTTCTGAAAATAAATTCATTGACATGTTTTAGAATTATTTAGTTCGAATTTTAAGGTAAAGGATTCGGTAAAAATATTTTATTAAATCAAAACCTATATATAATTTTTAAATCCCATTAAATGTAATAGTGAAAAAAAAGTATATTGTCAGTCATTCACCTTCTCAGTTTATTCTTCAAAAATGTCCTCTAGTTTCTATGATGGCTGGTTGTGCGATTTTTTACAATACATAATTTGGCATGAGCAACATTTAGAATTACATGGAAGCCAACATTTTCTGCAAATACAATGGGGGTACTGCAATGCCTTGTGCAATTTTTAATATAGTATCAAGCTTACTTACTACCGCTGGCCCACCTCTTCGGCTTGACCGACTTCCACTGGGAAATCCCATCTACCTGTGGCTATGCCTTCTTATCTGACTCCAGTGCCTGTGCTCCTAGGCTGAAGGACTGATTACCTCATCTTCTATCTCTTCAGTCTTCTATATTATATAGATAACGCCACTGGCTGGTGAAACTTCTAATGAATAAAAAAACGCAGATGTTGCACATGTGTCTAATTCATTATTATGTAGGTATTGTATACTATTGATATACTAACCCAGGAATGGTGATAATCCAGAGGGTGTCCCTGTGATTTAGCCAGTACCTGACCAGATCATCGTTTCACTCTCTGCACGAGGTATAGCTTCAAAAACCACCTTCAAAAGTCACCCAGCAAGGGTTAGCAACCCAGCACGATGTCACCTCTGCAAGGCGACATGTCAGCAGTACTGATGGCTCATCGGCATATTTCGTGAGTCTCTGTGTATGTTTACATTGGGTAGTCAGGTATTGGGATATTTGTTTAGAAAACAGGCAGAACGCCTTGTTTACTAAAAGTTCTCAGCGTGTGGTGTCACACGGTCAGTCATGCGTAATGCGTTCGCTTGCTCTGCCGATCTCCAATTTGTGTTAACGTTGTTGTGTCCCCAGGCTTAAAAACTAGTTACTGCCGCCTCTGCACAACCCTACAGTCAACTGCGTCTCATGTGTTACCAGGAAAAACATTTGTAGTGTTTGTGTAAAACATTAAGCAATATTGTGTGGTTATTCAACTTTGCTTACACACTCCAACACACCGCTGCAGCCACTATGTGCTGCTATGCGCCGTGATACAGCCTGCCTCATTAACCTACCATGTTAACAGTATTTGTGGTTTACCTGCAGTCATGTTGCTGGTCTAGGTAAACCCCTGGCAACCAGATTATCCCAACACCAGTACTCAGTTAGGGCAGGCCAGGTGTCGAATGCAATCACCCACAGGGGTGGGCTGCCGCCCAGATAATTGTACCCAACAGTTCCATCATGGAAAGAACCATAATAGAGTCCTCCCTCTTGAAACATGATAGGAATGCCGTATATAACTCAAATTATGGGCTGTACAAACTCGATAATTATTTAGTGGAGTCAATTATGCACAGGCTTAAACAACCACGTTATACAAAAGCGCAGGATTGCTCCTTATGCCAGGGGGGTTTCGTGATGTTTTGGTTATGTTCGACCAGAGTCTGCAAACTGAACATCATGGTAAGGTTGCAACATGGTGATTGCAACTAGTTTAGTGATTTAATGAATCAGGTTGTTGGCAATATTATAATGATGATGAAAATAATAATGACATTAGCTGATGATAGTTGATAATAAGTATAGGAATGACATTAAAATTAAGAATAACTTAGTTATTATAAGAAAGCCTGAATAGGAGAATTCACACAGGCATATTAACTGACACTGAGAGTATTTCCTGAATGTTCTGGAAGGTGACAAATGAGGGATTTTTCCCTCTATTTCATTAGTTAGAAGGTTGTAAATGAAGGTACGTAATGATCCACTATTATAATGTAACTTTTTACGTCACGTGACCTGTTCCTAGCGGTTAGAAGCTTAGGGCTGGCTATTAACTATCTTCTAGTATTTTTCCTCATGCTATCTGCAAACTGTGAGGCCAACCCCACTCGACCCCATATGGGGTGGGGTGTGGGGGACCAGTGTGTGCTTGGCATCAGAGACTGGCTGGTGCCTCCACACTACCATACTCTGAAAACTTACCCTATTTCTCCTATTGTTGCCTTTGCAACATTGCACAGCTCCTGATGACGCACTGAGAAGTGTGAAAGTACTTGAGCTAAAGATTTCCACCCCCTGTGGCTTGTCTTGCATTGTTTAGATCGCCTGTCTGCGATTGTTTTTCCAGGACTCGACCCCATATGGGGTCGAACCCTGGCCTGCTGCAGTTTGGCAAATGTTTCAGTACCACAAGTTTCGTGGTTTCATCTCACATTTCATATATATATATATATATATATATATATATATATATATATATATATATATATATATATATATATATATATATATATATATATATATATATATTATATATATTTAAACAAATATATAGGGAGGTACCACCTCTAGAACTTGCTGGGGACCCTCATCCTCAGATATATATATATATATATATATATATATATATATATATATATATATATATATATATATATAATATATATATATATATATATATATATGAAATGCCACTGAATCCATATCTTGGGGTGGGGAAGAGGGGAAGAGGTTATAAACGAGGGGAAACAACATTGCCCAAGTTTCAAATTACCTCAATCAAAGTGTGACTTAACATAAATGAAGTGCTAACCCTAGTCATCTGTCAGTATGGTATCATCATCTGTTCCCAGTGTTTAACATGCCACTGTATGTAGTATGTCATTGATGTCAGCTAGGCCTGTATACCTTGTACATGTACTTGTAGCAAATGAAGATATATTACCAAGAGATGCTAATGAAATTCTCGTCATACTCTCTAGAGATTTATTATCACGTATCTTCGTTGGTTTATACAGTCCAAAAACAAAGGCAAAAAAATATTAGCCTTGCTCCCAGCTTCCCAGTGAAAAATGAAACAACAAATTTCGTTGATGTGCTGATGGCCCACTATGTAGGGTTGGAGAGTAGCGTATATATCAAACAAATAAAACTTACATGGATGTACGCACTGGTTCATCAGCTTCCAAAGAAATTTTCACTGATGAAGTTATTCTTTCTCCAAATTGGAATTTGACTTTTTTCCATTTCGCCCGATTCTGCACTCTTTTGGAGCAATTTGTTCGATTTCTGCCACCCTCCACCCTTATTTCTGCTCCCCTTTCCATCTGGCTTGTACATTTATATCTAAACAATGTTTTCATATCTAGATAGTTCATTTATGGTCATTGCAAATTCATCAGTAACATTTACAATGCATAAAATTGATAAAATGGCTGCAGGAAGTATTCTGTTTGTAGTTTTCTAAATATCAAATTTAATTCTTTAGGTCTGTCTGTCTCTCTGATATAATATATATATATATATATATATATATATATATATATATATATATATATATATATATATATATATATATATATATATATATATAGCTTCTCACCAGTGAATTTACAACTATTGTTGATGTATATGATTTTTTTCATGAATGAGCCTCAAAAACCTGTCAATGTATGACAATTTTTTTACATAACCCTAACTCCACTAGACTTTGAGAAAGCCATTGACAACATGCCCATGCACTCAGTCCCAGGCCCAGACTCGTGGAACACTGTGTTCATTAACACTGTGTTCATTAAGTATGTTGTGGAGAAGGAGCATAAACACGGGTGAAATTCCACAGTCACTAAAACCAACAGATATAGTTCCACTCTATAAAGGTGGCAGCAAAGCAATAGCTTAGAACTATATGTTTTAATGTCCCAAGTCAAAAAAAAATCTTTGAACGAGTTCTAAGTAGCATAATTGCAAACCACTTGGATTCCCAACAATTGCATAATCTAGGGCAACATGGGTTCAGAGCAGGTCGCTCCTGCCTCTCGCAGCTACTGGACCACTATGATATGTTTTTTTATGCACTGGAAGACAAGCATAATGCAGATGTAGTATACACAGATTTTGCATAAGCCTTTCACGCACAAAATACGCGCCAAAGGAATAACTGGCAATGTGGGCAGATGGATTTTCAACTTTCAAACCAATCAAGCACAAAGAGTAGTGGTAAACAGAGTTAAATCCGAAGCTGCCATAGTGAAAAACTCTGTTCCACAAGGCACAGTACTCGCCTTCCCCCATCCTGTTCCTCATCCTCATATCAGACATAGACAGAGATGTAAATCATAGCACAGTATCATCCTTTGCAGACGATACTAAGATCTACATGAGACTGTCATCCACTGAGGACACGGTAAATCTTCAAGCAAATATAAACTAAGTTTTCCAATGGGCAACGGGACACAATAAAATGTTCAGTGAAGACAAATTCGAACTACTCCGTTATGGAAAACTGGGGGAAATAATATCTACTACAAACTCTAATCATACAATAGAGCGGAAAAGTGATGTGAAGGACGTGCCAGTGGTAATGCCTGAGAATCTCACCTTCAAGGATCACAACAGTGCCACTATCATATCTGCGAGGTAAATGATAGGATGGATAATGAGAATGTTCAGAATAAAATATGCCAAGCCAGTAGTGGTTCTTTTTAAATCACTTGTTCCCTCTAGGCTGGAATACTGATGTACATTAACATCTCCATTCAAGGAAGGTGAAATCGCAGATGTAGAGAATGCAAAGAGAAAATTCTAAACTACTCGGAACGCTTGGAAGCACTTGACTTGTACTCACTGGAACGCAGACGAGAGAGATACATCATAATCTACAGCTGGAAAATTTTAGAGTGACTGGTCCCTAATCTGCACACATAAATCACTCCCTACGAAAGCAAAAGACTGGGCAGGTGGTGCAACATACCCCCAATGAAAAGTAGGGGCGCCATTAGTACTATAAGACAAAACACAATAAGTGTCCGGGGCCCGAGACTGTTCAACAGCCTCCCACCAAGCATATGGGGAATTACCAATAGACCCCTGGCTGCCTTCAAGAAGGAGCTGGACAGATACTTAAAGTCAGTGCCGTATCAGCCGAGCTGTGGTTCGTACGTTGGACTACGTGCGGACAGCAGAAACAGCCTGGTTGATCAGGCCCCTATCCACCGAGAAGCCAGGTCATGGGCCGGGCCGCGGGGGCATTGACCCCCGGAATTCCCTTCAGGTAGACTCCAGGCAGGTAGGGAAACCCATGTATTAATGGACATACGTTTTCTAGAGAAATAACATGTTAAACCATCAACCCAAACCGGCACACTAATGTCTTTCCATGAACTGTTTATTATAAATGCGTGCCTTGGGCCTTATACTATTATAATATAGGTAGCACTTATATATTATTGTGATTAATGATAATGTAAGTTAAGTAATAATTAAGGATGTAAAGAGACATGTTTTTGTTCCAACCATGTAACTTTATATAAACTAGCCTATCTTAGCCTAGCAATCTCTAAATCTATTTTCGTTTAGAATCTTACTAAATTACTGGTGTAACCTGTCGATATGTTCAGTAAAATTGTTTCCCTTTTAATTTATCTTCCTCCCTTTAGCTTAATCTAATGCTGCTCCTCTGTTTCTAGGTCATGCCTAATCTAACCTATCTTTCATGTTAAAAAATTTTTCCCTTCTCACTTTGACTTTATTTACTATATTCTGTTGTATTTTTTCCACCGAGTATCCTAATTTGTGTCTTATCGACCTATCCTAACTTTGCACCAGTCTTACTGTTTCTTCTATTTTTCCTTTCTCATCCAACTGATGCTAACTTATAAACTATACAGCACCAGCTGATGTTATGGCGGAGCTTTCCTGCAGATCACCTGTTGAGAAATGGTTATAGTTCCTGATCTGATTTAGTATAATATTCAGTTGGGTTGATCAGTATAAATATCATTATTCGAACCTGTGTTTTCATCCCTTTATCAACATAAAAAAAAATTCTGTGTAAGGCAAGAGTGTATTATATTTAACAATGTGTATCCTTATGTGATTGATCCTTTATGATCAGTGTTTCAAATGTAGGTGATCGTATATGTGTCCATGTCTGTGCTAAATTTTACTCTTGAGAATTGTGTGCTTGCCATATTAATTTGTATTTTTTTAATGTTTCCATTCAACCTTGATCCATGTATACAGGGTCCATGGAGGTGCAATCACTTTTCTATATATTAATTTTCTCCTGAAGAGAAGCAAATGTCTGATAGGATGCCTACTGCTCTTCCTAAGGCCTGTGCTACCTTTAGGGCCAGTAACTATCACAGTCAGTACTTTGTACCTTATGACTCATATTGGGGTTCCTTCCTCTAGCCCAGTTTGTCGTCTCTTCCTTGGAGCTTTATTTTCTTTTGAATCGACATTTACTAATAAAAGCAGGTGTTGGCAGTTTATATTTATAATCAAGAGAATATCACCCTATCCTTCTATCAAGTTTTCCTTCTATAAAGTTTTTTCCTTCACTCTGATTTCAGTCTGTGGGAGTATAGTGAGTATGACTTTCAGAGACGACTTGTTAACCCCAGGCTGGGATGGGGGATCCACCTTATTTCAATACAAACTACACAAACAAACCACCAGGGGATGAAAAATACTAGCTCTAGGTCTTTCTCTTTTTTCCAAGAGCTTCTTCAGGATCTATGCAAGGTTGCAAATGGAAAGCGATGGGAAAAAATGTCAGAGTTAGGAAGGTGTGGGTGGACCACAATGGAAGGTGTGGGTGGACCACAATGGAAGGTGTGGGTGGACCACAAAGGAAGGTGTGGAAGGACCATAATGGAAATAAGATAAACAGTCCTCGTTGACGCACTGATTTTCCAAGCCCATCTCCAGAAAGGCAGCCTTAGTGCTCCTACAACCACTAAGGACCCCAATTTAAATAAGTCTGACATTTTTGGTTTATCCTAGTTAATTTGCACATATGTTACTTTGTATAATAATTGTTCTAATGTGTACCTTTGCCTAAATAAACTTACAATAATCTCGTACCTCACTATATGGCCTACAGGAGGACCACTGGTTTACAAACAGCAGAAGATATACTATATTAAACATGATAGACAGCTCAAAAATCACGTCGTATCAATCAATCAGTATCAATGTATCTAGTACCAAAGATCAATCAAATATATTTGTTGGTAGCTTCACGCTTTTTTTTATATTTGGAGTAGATGGAATAACCCAAGATAGAGACTTATTGTCAGAGTGCTATTGAAATACAGTTAGATTTAAAATTGTTCTCGAGACCTGAAACAGAATCTAATTCCTCTACGTATGTGCTATGTGATACCTTAATCCAATAGATGTGGCTTGGTAGACAACTCTCTCTCTCTCCTCACAATGAGTATCCGAGGTTCAGTCCCCAGCTGAGTAGAGACATTGGGCATATTTCCTTATACCTGATGTCCCTGTTCACCTAGCAGTAAGTAGGTACCTGAGTGTTAGTCGACTGGTGTGGGTGGCATCCTGGGGGACAATATTGAAGGACCACAATGGAAATAAGACAGACAGTCCTCGATGATGCACTGATTTTCTTGGGTTATCCTGGGTGATTAACCCTCCGGGTTAAAAATCCGAGCATATCTTATTTGTTCTTATTACTCTTTTCACCATAGTTGAGATAATCCAGGTCTACACCAGTTGGAAAAGCCATACATATTAACGTAGGTGTCACGGCTGGTATGGAGTCCTGAGTATTACTTGTAATCGAAAGCTGCAGTTAGACTACTGAGGTTCATATTCCTGAAGTCAATTAATCTCGTAGCTGTTGACCTTATATAACTGTCAGAAATAATCAGTGTATTTACGTAGATGTTATTTACAAATGAAACGTGACATTTAGTAAGTAAGTTTATTCAGGTATACACAAATACATTTACATACATTATCATACATAGCAGCATATGTGTAGAGAACCTAGGATAACCCAAAAAAGTCAAACAGAGTGACTTATTTCCATTGGGGTCCCTTTTACACTATAATATTTTACATTGTAGGATATACTATATGTTATTATATTATAAAGGATATATGTATACTAGGAATAAGGTAAAAAGAGTTATTTACATATACATGTGTGTTAGCTAAAAAAAAAATACTAATTACACATAGCAGTGGTTAGTTTAGTTAAAATATTTTCATTTGCGTTTTCACCTTAAGTTTGTACGGTATGTGTTCGCTCTGTTGATAACAGTCAAGCTGCTGTAAATAGCACAGTTCACCATTATTCTGTGTGACAGAAAATGCAAATCAATAAGGAGAGACTTCCCTAATTAACGCATCCAAAGTAACACTGAGGGAAGGAGCATGTTAAAATAAGATAAAAGAAAATTTAAGATTTTGTTCGGATTTTTAACCCCGGAGGGTTAAGCACCCAGGATAACTCAAGAAAGTCAGTGTGTCATCGAGAATTATTTCCATTGGGGTCCTTTAAATTTGTTCCCCAGGATGCGACCCACAATCAGTCGACTAACACCCAGGTACCTACTTACTTGCTAGGTGAACGGGGACAGCAGGTTAGCGAAACACTCCCAATGTTTCCACCCGGCCGGGGATCGAACCACGAACACTCAGTGTAAGAGGCGAAAATGCCGCCTATCAGGCCACCGGACACAAAGGCGATACAAAGGTCGTACCTTAGCAGGTTGGCAACAAGTAATATACATCACTATCGTACGTTATTCTAATATCTACACAAACTAAGAAAATCTTGACACCGGCAACTAGTAAATTTGGTGGCACTTTAGTAGTTTAGCGCATCACCTTGTGGCATGGTAGGCAACGCTCTCGCCTCACACACTGAATGTCTGTGGGTTCAATACCCGGCCAGGTGGAAAGGTTGGGCATGTTTCCTTACACGTGCTGTCACTGTTCACCTAGTAGTAAGTCGGTACCTGGATATTAGCCGACTGGTGTGGGTCGCATCCCGGGAGACACAATTGAAAGACCCTGGTGGATATAAGACAGGCAGTGCAGGATGACGCACTCATTTTCTTGGGTTATTTTGGGTGGCTATCTCTCCGGATTAAAAATCCAAACAAATTTAAGCTTACTCGATTCATTGATGTTATTTTGATGTAGTTTTTGAGCTGTTTAGCATCTTCATATTTTGTGTCATCTATTGTCTGTGAACCAGTGGTCTTCACTTATCCTACATAGAAGTTACGAAAGAGTTGTGGGTGTACGAGTGGAGAGTCTGCCTTTCAAGACATGAAAAGCTCTGTTCCACAAGGCACTGTACTCGCTCCCATCTTGTTCCTCATCCTCATATCGGACATAGACAGAGATATAAGCCACAGTGCCGTGTCTTCCTTTGCAGATAACACCCAAATCTGCATGACAGTGTCCTCCATTGAAGACTCTGCAAGGATCCAGGAGGACATCAACCAAATCTTTAAATGGGCTCCAGAAAACAATATGAAGTTCAATGATGAGAAATTTAAATTACTCCGATATGGAAAACGTGAGGAAATTAAAATTTCATCGGAGTATAAAACAATTTCCAACCACACAAAGGAGCGAAAAACTAACGTCAAAGACCTGGGAGTGATCATGTCAGAGGATCTCACCTTCAAGGACCATAACATTGTAAAAATCGCAACTGCTAGAAAGATGACAGGATGGATAATGAGAACCTTGAAACCCAGGGACGCCAAGCCCATGATGACACTCTTCAGGTCGCTTGTTCTATCTAGGCTGGAATATTGCTGTACACTAACAGCACCTTTCAAGGCAAGTGAAATTGCTGACCTAGAAAATGTGCAGAGAACCTTCACGGCACGCATAACTGCGATAAAACACTTCAATTACTGGGAACGCTTGAAGTTCCTAAACCTGTACTCCCTAGAACGCAGGCTGGAGAGATACATGATTATAAATAACAAAAAAGGCACAATACTGTGACTGGAACAATACACACACAACCCGCACATATAAAAAGAGAGGAGCTTACGACGACGTTTCGGCCCGACTTGGACCATTTACAAAGTCACACTAACACACATGACAGGTAGAAGGGGTATTTATAAGCAGGCAGACAGGAGAGGGCACAACAAAGTGTTGGAGGGGTAATAATGGAGGTAGTAGACTCTGCTTTTTCTCGTGATAAACGGACTTTCTTCTCTCCTAAACCCTCTACTCCTGGGAACTCTCCTGTCCTCTGCCTTTCCTACATCTCTAGTCTCTCTAATCTCAACAACTCTCTCCGTTCCTTAGACATCAAACTTACCTTTCGCCAGACTAACACTCTTCGCACTAATCTAGTTCATACCTCCCCTCCCTCTATAGATTCTCCTGGTGTCTAATCTATTTCTTGCTCCTCCTGTCCTCTTCAGTACTTTGGAGAAACTGGCCGATCTCTTTCTGACAGACTTAGGGAGCACAACAATAGTGTTAGGCTTGCCGACACTAATAATGTTCATTTCTGTCATGTCAGAGATCACAGTCATCCTATTGATTGGTCTTCTGCTAAAACTGTCTACCCTACGTCTAACTTTCACAGTCGCCGTCTGGTTGAATCCTCCCTTATACACAACTTTCCTTGTATGAATCTTAGCCCTGGCTTTGTCTCTGTTGATGCTTTCCTCTCCCATTACATTGTTAAATGCTCCAAACTTCAGAACACCCGTGACTTAACCTGATTCCTTCCCCTTTTATCTCTTCCCCTTCACTTCTTTCTCCTCTGGGTTTTCTTTTCTTTCCTTTATTTTGCCTTGTATTTGTCCTTCTTTATTTTATTTTCATTTCCCCCTCTGTGTTCTTGTCCAAACCCATGCGGGCCGCCAGCTTCTTTGCAGTGCTCCTTTCCTAGAATATGACTGACTCCACTACTACTACTACCACTACTACCTCCATTATTACCCCTCCACCACTTTCTTGTGCCCTTCCCTGTCTGCCTGCCTATAAATACCCCTTCTACCTGTCCTGTGTGTTAGTGTGACTTTGTAAATGGTCCAAGTCGGACCGAAACGTCGTCGTAAGCTCCTCTCTTTTTATATGTGCGGGTTGTGTGTGTATACATGATTATATTCACTTGGAAAATACTAGAGGGATTAGTACCAAACTTGCACACGAAAATCACTCCCTACGAAAGCAAAAGACTCGGCAGACGATGTAACATCCCCCCAATGAAAAGCAGGGGTGCCACTAGCACGTTGAGAGACAATACAATAAGTGTCAGGGGCCTAAGACTGTTCAACTGCCTCCCAGCATACATAAGGTGGATTACCAATAGACCCCTGGCTGTCTTCAAGCAGGCACTGGACAGGCACCTAAAGTGGGTACCTGACCAGCCGGGCTGTGGTTCGTACGTTGGATTGCGTGCGGCCAGCAGTAACAGCCTGGTTAATCAGGCCCTGATCCACCATGAGGCCTGGTCACAGATCGGGCCGCGGGGGCGTTGACCCCCGTAACTCTCTCCAGGTAAACTCCAGGTAAACTTGGTGGTAATGAAACATCAGCAAGTGGCATCCGCAGGTGGTCATGGTCGAGCACCAGCACTGAGACAGCTATGTGATCAGATCACTTTACAGTGCTCAGGAAAAAGAACTTTTAGGAATTTTTAGGAACAACGAATACAAACGGGTGAAGGATTTTATAACAGCATGAAAAAGCTCAAATTGAAAACTTTTATTCCCATGAAGAAAAAAAACATTTACAGATCAAAGCAAGTAGGTTATCCTAATTACTGAGAGAAGTGCGTTTGGAAATATGGAACTGACTGTTTTGAAAAAAGACTTAGAAAAATGAGCCAGGTTTTCTGCCATCCACTGGGATCATTACCTTGGACACACTCTAATGTTAATGGAACTGTGAAAAAAAAAATTGTTATTGCAAAAAAACTGAAAGATAATGTGTCACTAGTTGAAGAGGCCCTTCATCCCAGTGCCACGCTAATTGATGCCAAGGTACAAATTCATAGACGTTACCAGAAAAAATCCTCCATTTGAAGAAGTTTCCGATTATGTTTTCGCTCTGATGCTTCATGCTGTAAAAGATAGCAACAGAATTTGTGATCTTTGATGTGTACAATGAGCAGTCAATTAAGTCTGGTGGTATGTTAGTCGGGGTTTCACGGAAGCATTGATCTTCAGTCACATAAAACTTGGATACAAATTAAAGAGCTCGAGAAGATTACTGGCATGTATAAAGAACAAGAATAAACTGACATATTTTTCGGCTGACAACTGAAGAGTTACGAAAAGAAGCGAACGTCTTGGCCCTAAGGTCAAGTTTGTAACATATGGGGACCAATGCCTTAAACTTACCAAGAGGGTAAGTTTAATGCGTTAGCAATCACGCTGCATGCTAATCATACGCATCTTTGATCTGCATAACAGGTGATACAGAGGTATTAATCACTTGTCTTCCTTTGTGCAATGACATCAACAAGATCTACATACAAAAGAGGCAAGAACACTCCGCCAGGAAATATGCTCTGTTTTGCTTGGACTGGACGTCACACTGTCAGTGCCACTTCTGGACAAAGAAAAGGGAAGGCTTTGAAAATTATTCTTCATAACAAAAAAAATCATGGATACGTTTGCAGCTCTTAGTTCAAAGTGGGAGCTTTACAAGAATGACCTCAGTATAATCCAATAATTTATTTGTCAACTTTACTGCAGAAATGGGAAGATCGAGAGAGGAAATTACGATAGTATATGTTTCTCTGTTAAAAGGGTGATGAAGAATCCGTACAGCTACCACCTTGTGAGGACACATCTTTGTGAGGACACATCTCTGTGAGGACACATCTTTGTGACACTCTTAGACAGTACACCATTAGAACCAACTATCAATCTGCTATATGAAGAAGATGCCTGGAAAATTATCCTGATGTTCCTAAACCTACTGATTGTTATGACCTGGAAAGTAGCATAGAAAGATACAACATTATCCAGTGGATGATAACAGCTCTTGCTCCAGATGCGGGTCTGTCTGATGTTATATAAATGTCCCGTAGCTCGATCGCTAGCGCACTCAGCTCACAAACTGAGGTCCGGAGTTCGACTCCCCGGATGGATAACATTAGGATGTGTTTCCATAAGACACCTGCTGTCCATTTTCACCCATGAGTATAAAATGGGTACCTGGGTGTTAGTCAACTGGTGTGGGTAGCATCCTGGGACAAAACTGACCTAATTTGCCCGAAATGCTCTGGATCATAACAAGAGGCTTTCTGTGTAGTAGTATGTCACTGATATCAGTTAGGCTTGTATACATTGTACATGTACTTGTAGAAATAAAGATATTATTATTAGAAAAGACTTGCTGGTCATCATAATGAACTTGCATAATAAATTTTCTTCACTGTAACTCTGCTTGCAATTGCAGTTATTTTCAAACATGAATAATAAAAATGATGATACACAAATAAGCCACACTTATGATGATACACAAATAAGCCACACTTATGATGATACACAAATAAGCCACACTTATGATGATACACAAATAAGCCACACTTATGATGATACACAAATAAGCACATTATGATGATACAAATAGCCACACTTATGATGATACACAAATAAGCCACACTTATGATGATACACAAATAAGCCACACTTATGATGATACACAAATAAGCCACACTTATGATGATACACAAATAAGCCACACTTATGATGATACACAAATAAGCCACACTTATGATGATACACAAATAAGCCACACTTATGATGATACACAAATAAGCCACACTTAGGAGAGGGAAAGTAATGACGAAGTTTGGTACAACTTGGACTGGAACACCGTGACTACTCAGTGATTGTTCCAAAGCGTCGTTATTACTTTCCCGCTCCTGAGTGCGGGTAGTTTGTTGATTGTTCCAGTGCGGGTAGTTTGTTGATTGTTCCAGTGCGGGTAGTTTGTTGATTGTTCCAGTGCGGGTAGTTTGTTGATTGTTCCAGTGCGGGTAGTTTGTTGATTGTTCCAGTGCGGGTAGTTTGTTGAGTGTTCCAGTGCGGGTAGTTTGTTGATTGTTCCAGTGCGGGTAGTTTGTTGACTGTTCCAGCCACGAGACTTTATTCTTCATGTTAGTTTTGTCTTTGTATTACAGCGTATCATCCAGTATTAAGTGAATTAACTAGTGTTTATACTACGTGTATGTTTGAACACTCGCTGAAGATCTGCGTTGCAGTAAATATGATGACTAATTTGCAGTGTTAGTTTTGTCACTACAATACAACATTTATTCATTATTCTAATGATCTTTCTCGTTTATATTACATTAATTTGTGAGTTACTATTTCGACAGGAGAAAATAAATAACCATACTTTATTTTATGTGTTTTATTTATTTTATTTTTCCACTTATTATCAATGTTTACAATGCATTGATTTTCTATTAAAATTTATTTCAGCTCTGTTCAAACACATTTTAAATAAGTTATAAAAAATATTCTATATGTACAAAACTGAGCTAAATTTAAGTAACATAATCATAACGCCAAAATAAAACGCAGTATCTTATTTTGAAATATTTTATTATTGTTATTGTAATGGGTCAGTAAGCTTACTGACCCATTACAGGCCGTGTCGACAACTCCTACTGTATGCTAACAGTTTATATAAGGCGAATCGCATTATATAAACTGGAAAAAATGCCAAAAATTTGCGTTTCTTTTGCGTTATTGACATATTTTAATTACTGTACCAGTAAAAGTAATTAAAACTACTTCACATGAGTTTAAAGTCACATTTTAAAGAACTTATAATAATTAGTAAATTTTTATAGGATCAATCCTTAATAAGTTATAGCCCCAAAACTTATATATTCTGAATCTGCTGAAAATGGAAATGTTTTTTTCTAAGATGTCGTCCAAAAAGGACATTTAACTGAGAATCTAAAGTGTCCATCATATGATTCCATAAATTGAAGGACTGACTTAAGTAAAAATCATTAAAATGCTTACTTTATAGTGACTTAAATGTTTAATCTAATATATTTTTCTTTATTTTCAGATTATTAATGTCTAGAGGTTGCATAAATTCACCAGACATATTTTGCTAAGTCTGTGGGCAATTCACCTTCAGATTCCCGGAGCAACATTACTCCTTTATTGAAGCGCTGCTACTTTGCTTATTTTGACTGCAAACTTGGAGACCAGGACAAACCATTTGCACCACACAAAGCTTGCAAGAGTTGCATCAGTAAGCTCCAAATGTGGTCAGTTGGAAAACTTAAATGTATGCCCTTTGGAGTACCAATGGTATGGAGGGAGCAGATGAACCACCATGGTGACTGCTACTTTTGAATGACTAAAGTAGCTGGATTCAACAAGAAGACTAAAGATCGCATAATATACCCAAATATTCCCTCAGCAATAAGGCTGTACCACACTCTGAAGATATTCCTGTACCTGTGCCACCTGAGACATGGCAAATTTCATCAGTCTGATACCAGTGATTCTAAGGAGATGGAAGTAGACTATAAGACACCAACAAATGACGATCCCAAACTCTTCAACCAAGTTGAGCTCAATGACTTGGTGAGAGACCTTAACCTTCCAAAAGAAAGTGCACAGTTACTTGGCTCTAGCTCCTGGAACAACATTCGCTTGGTACCGTCATCGTGAAGCGGAATTCACTCAGTTATTTGACAAAGAGGAATTTTTAGTTTTCTGTTCAAATATTTCTGGCCTTATTGAACACATGGGAATGTCATACACAGCAGATGAATGGAGACTCTTCATTGATTTTTCTAAAAGAAGTTTAAAGGCTGTACTTCTCTACAATGGCAACACAGCTGCATCTGTGCCAATTGGCCATAGTGTCCAAATGTCAGATTATTATTATTATTATAATAAAATAGAAGCGCTAAACCACAGGGGTTATACAGCGCTGTAGGTTATTGTAGGATGCAGGGAGAATGAGTTGTAAGAGGGAGATGGACGATTAGTAGGGTATGGAGTGCTAGATGGCGGTGGATAGTGCAGGGGTGGAGGGTAGCAAGAGATCGAGGTAGAAGGGACTGAGGGAGGTGCTAGAGGTATAATCTTCAGAGTTTGTGTAGTAAGTCAGTTTCTGTCAAAAAGTCAACAAGA
>WNWK01011691.1:25000-63289 GCA_009830355.1 Cherax destructor | reverse complement strand
ACAAGTCATAAACAAACCACTTGCCTCCACTCACTCCAGCCTAACACGTTCCTACAAGCATGAAGCAGGGATCTACTGAATTAACACTCCTCAAGTATTATACACAGGGATAAATGTTAAATAGTCATACGTGGATATTCAGAGGTTAGAGACGGGGCCACAGAGCTCTTCCCTAAGCTCACGACTCTGCAGAAGTGTAAATCCTTACGATTAATCCTTCTGGTGCTAATGAGCAGGTGTTGTAACTCACCTGAGGGCGACTCAAGCATCTACACCTGCCTTCTCGTTAGTGAAATTTGGGAGAGCTCTCTCTCTCCTCTCTCTCTCTCTCTCTCTCTCTCTCTCTCTCTCTCTCTCTCTCTCTCTCTCTCCAATTTATTCAATAACTTCATGACACTGAGCAATAAACAGGATAAGCAATAAAGAACAAACCCTAACTTTATTTTTTTCCGAGACAATTTTTGGAAAAAGTAAAGAAAGAATTCACAGATTATCAATAAAGTAATGAGAAAAATATATCTATTAAAGAGATAAATAAGGAAAAATAATAGATAATTAAAATCCTAATCTACCTAATCTAGCCTAACCTAATCTAACCTAAACCTAACACATCCTAACCTAACCTAACCTAGACTAACATAGCCTAACCTAACCTAACCTAGCCTAACACAGCCTAACCTAATCTAACCTAGCCTAACATAACCTAACCTAACCTAACCTAGCCTAACCTAACCTAACCTTACCTAGCCTAACCTAACCTAACCTAACATAGCTAACCTAGCCTAACATAGCCTAACCTAATCTAACCTAGCCTAACATAGCCTAACCTAATCTAGCCTAACCTAACTTAACCTAAACCTAACATAGCCTAACCTAATCTAACCTAGCCTAACATAGCCCAACCTAGCCTAACATACCCTAACTTAATCTAACCTAGCTTAACATAGCCTAACCTAACCTAGCCTAACATAACCTAACCTAGCCTAACATAGCTTAACCTAACCTAATCTAGCCTAACCTAATCTAACCTAGCCTAACCTAACCTAGCCTAACATGACCTAGCCTAACATAGCCTTACCTAATCTAACCTAACTTATCCTGACCCACAATAGCACGACCTAGCCTAATCTACCTTAATCTAACCTTACCTACCCTAATCTAACTCGACTTACCCTTACCTAACTTAACCCAAGCCAGCCTAACGTAACCTAACCTAACCTAATGTAACCTAAGCTAAGCCAAATCTAATTTAACCTAATGTAATCTAATCTAGAAAAAACGAGTATTGGGAAATGTGCTTAAAAGAGAACGTAAGAAATGAACGTTTGTATGAGGAAGAACACACACAAGTGGAGAGGCTGCTAAGTGAGCTAGACAACTCAAAGGCGATGGGGCCGGATAACATGTCTTCATGGGTCCTGAGAGAGGGAGCAGAGGAGCTATGTGTACCACTAACAACAATCTTCAACACATCTATCGAAACAGGGCGACTACCTGAGGTATGGAAGACAGCAAATGCAGTCCCAATTTTTAAAAAGGAGACAGACATGAAGCATTAAGCTACAGACCAGTGTCACTGTTATGTATATTATGCAAGGTCATGGAGAAGATTATCAGGAGAAGAGTGGTGGAGCACCTAGAAAGGAATGAGCTTATCAACGAAGGCCAACACGGTTTCAGGGGACGGGAAATCCTGTGTCACAAACCTACTGGAGTTCTATGACAGGGTGACAGCAGTAAGACAAGAGAGAGAGAGAGAGAAGAGAGAGAGAGAGAGAGAGAGAGAGAGAGAGAGAGAGAGAGAGAGAGAGAGAGAGAGAGAGAGAGAGAGAGAGAGAGAGAGAGAGAGAAGTGGGTAGATTGCATTTTCTTGGACTGTAAGAAGGCGTTTCACACAGTTCCACACAAGAGATTAGTGCAGAAGCTGGAGGACCAGGCAGGGATAACAGGGAAGGCACTACAATGGATCAGGGAATACCTGTCAGGAAGACAGCAGGGAGTCATGGTACGTGGCGAGGTGTCAGAGTGGGAGCCTGTAACTAGCGGGGTTCCACAGGGATCAGTCCTAGGACCGGTGCTGTTTCTGGTTTGCAGATGATATGAAGTTGATGAGAAGAATCCAATCGAACGAGGACCAGGCAGAACTACAAAGGGATCTTTACAGGCTGCAGGCCTGGTTCAGCAATTGGCTCCTGGAGTTCAACCCCACCAAGTGCAAAGTCATGAAGACTGGGGAAGGGCAAAGAGCGCAGACGGAGTACAGTCTAGGGGGCCAGAGACTACAAACATCAATCAAGGAAAAAGATCTTGGGGTGAGTATAACACCAGGCACATCTCCTGAGGCACACATCAACCAAATAACTGCTGCAGCATATGGGCGCCTAGCAAACCTAAGAACAGCTTTCCGACATCTTAATAAGGAATTGTTCAGGACTCTGTACCTACTCAATTTTTTTTAGGCTCATGTTGGAGTATGCAGCACCAGTTTGGAACCCTCACCTAGCCAAGCACGTAAGGAAACTAGAGAAAGTGCAAAGGTTTGCAACAAGACTAGTCCCGGAGCTAAGGGGTATGTCCAACGAGGAGAGGTTAAGAGAAATCGACCTGACGACACTGGAGGACAGGAGAGATAGGGGAGACATGATAAAGACATAAAATACTGAGAGGAATCGACAAGGTTGACAGAGACAGAATGTTCCAGAGATGGGACACAGCAACAAGGGGTCACAGTTGGAAGTTGAAAACTCAGATGAATCACAGGGATGTTAGGAAGTATTTCGTCAGTTACAGAGTTGTCAGGAAGTGGAATAGTTTGGGAAGTGATGTAGTGGAGGCAGGATCCATACATAGCTTTAAGAAGAGGTATGATAAAGCTCATGGAGCAGGAAGAGTGACCCAGTAGCGTCCAGTGAGGAGGCGGGGCCGGGAGCTGTGATTCGACCCCAGCAACCACCACTAGGTGAGTACAACTAGGTGAGTACACACACACACACACACACACACGAACTTAGAGTAACCTAGTAGTGACTTGCGAAGAGACTGGGTCAGGAGCTGTGAATCAACTTCTGCAACCACACATACATACACTAAAGTTCTCTCAGAGCCACAGTGTAGCAGCTTAAGTCTCCTGAAGGGGGTCGGGTAACCTCTCCTTACTCATTAAATTCAACCTTTACTCACCACTCAGATGGTTCAAGTCTGCTTCTCAACTTGAAAAACTTAGTTCTAATTGGTCCATTATATTGAAGTCACGCAAGTTACTGTGTGTGTGTGTGTGTGTGTGTGTGTGTGTACTCACCTAATTGTACTCACCTAATTGTGGTTGCAGGGGTCGAGACTCAGCTCCAGGCCCCGCCTCTTTGCTGTCCGCTACTGGGTCTCTGCTCTCCCTGCTCCATGAGCTTTATCATACCTTGTCTTAAAACTATGTATGGTTCCCGCCTCCACTATATCGTTCGCTAGACTATAATGATAACTACTCTATGGCTGAAGAAGTGCTTCCTAACATCCCTTTGACTCATCTGAGTCTTCAGCTTCCAGTTGTGTCCCCTTGTTTCTGTGTTCCCTCTCTGGAACATCCTGTCACTATCTACCTTGTCGATTCCCCGCAGTATTTTGTATGTCGTTATCATGTGTCCTCTAACCCTTCTGTCCTCCAGTGTTGTTAGTCCTATTTCCCCTCAACCTTTCTTCATAGGACAGTCCCCTGAGTTGTGGAACTAGCCTTGTCGCAAACCTTTGCACTTTCTCTAATTTCCTGTGTGTGTGTGTGTGTGTGTGTGTGTGTGTGTGTGTGTGTGTGTACTCATCTAGTTGTACTCACCTAGTTGTGGTTGCAGGGGTCGAGTCATAGCTCCTGGCCCCGCCTCTTCACTGATTGCTACTAGGTAATCTCTCTCCCAGCTCCATGAGCTTTATCAAACCTCGTCTTAAAACTATGTATGGTTCCTGCCTCCACTATGTCGCTTTCTATTCTATTCCACTTTCTGACAACTTTATGACTGAATAAATATTTCCTAACATCCCTTTGACTCATAGGAGTCTTCAACTTCCAATTGTGACCCCTTGTTTCTGTGTCCCCTCTCTGGAACATCTTGTCTCTGTCCACTTTATCTATTCCTCTAGTGTCGTCAGGCCGATTTCCCTTAACCTTTCTTCGTAGGACAATCCCCATAGCTCTGGGACTAGTCTTGTTGCAAACCTTTGCACTTTCTCTAATTTCTTGACGTGCTTGACCAGGTGTGGGTTCCAAACTGGTGCTGCATACTCCAGTATGGGCCTGACGTATATGGTGTACAAAGTCTTGAACGACTCCTTAGTGAGGTATTGGAACGCTATTCTTAGGTTTGCCAGCCGCCCGTATGCTGCAGCAGTTATCTGGTTGATGTGCGCCTCAGAAGATGTGCTCGGTATTATACTCACCCCAAGATCTTTTTCCTTGAGTGAGGCTTGCAGTCTTTGGCCACCTAGATTATACTCTGTCTGCGGTCTTCTTTGTCCTTCCCTGATCTCCATGACTTTACATTTGGCAGGGTTAAATTCAAGGAGCCAGTTACTGGACCAGGCTTGTAGCCTGTCCAGGTCTCTTTGTAGTCCTGCCTGATCCTTGACTGATTTAATTCTTCTCATTAACTTCACATCATCTGCAAACAGGGACGATATTAAAGATGCTGTGTGTGTGTGTGTGTGTGTGTGTGTGTATTCACATAGTTGTGGTTGCAGGGGTCGAGTCATAGCTCCTGGCCCCGCCTCTTCACTGGCCGCTACTGGGTCACTCTCCCTGCGCCATGAGCTTTATCATACCTCTTCTTAAAGCTATGTGTGTGTGTGTGTGTGTGTGTGTGTGTGTGTGTGTTTGTGTGCACTCACCTCATTATGGCTGCAGGGGTCGAGTCATAGCTCCTGGTCCAGCCTCTTCAAAGTATTTAATAAATAATACAACAAAGTATAAATAATCTTTCATCTCATTATACTACTTTTTTTGACACACAAAAGTTCAACTGTTGTTCACACTAAACAACAGTTGGGCTTTTGTTGTAGTCAAATTTAATATTATTTTCGTAGCATCTTTAATATCGTCTGCCTCATCTGGTTTTCAGTCTCAATTTCTATTTTGCATCAATTTCTAATTTGTGTCAATTTCCAATTTGTGTCAGTTTCTATTTTGTGTCAATTTTTAATTTGTGTAAATTTCCAATTTGTGTCATTTTCTAATTTGTGTCAATTTCCGATTTGTCTCCATTTCTATTTTGTGTCAATTTTTTATTTGTGTTAGTTTCTATTTTGTATCAATCTATAATTAGTTTTAATTCGTAATTTGTGTCAATTTCTATTTTGTGTCAATTTCTAATTGGTGTCAATCTCTATTTTGTGTCAATCTCTGTATTGCATCAATTTCCAATTCATGACAATTTCTAATTTGTGTTGTTATATCATTCTTCTCCTGTGTTGGTAATTAATCATTCTTAATGACACTGTTTTCCTTTATATTTCTCTAATTATCTCTCAGTAATTATCTCTAATTATCTGTTTATCTCTAATTATCTGTTTTTTCATTTTCCTATTTATTTTATATTTTATATTTCTGGCTAATTATTGTAACGCCTATTAATGTTTTTTTCACATTTAATAAACATATATACATAATATACACATACACATATACACACTTTATACATAGTTTGAAGAGTAGGTACGATTGTTCGAACGAGGCGAGAAGGGAGTGAATCTGACAAGTGGCATAAAAGGCAGGGCCAGGAGCTAAGACTCGACCCCTGCAAGCACAAATACATGAGTACACACACACACACACACACACACATCCAGACACACACACACACACACACACACATAAACACACACACAGGAATCGTTCAAGACACTGTACACCGTGTACGTCAGGCCCATACTAGAGTATGCAGCACCAGTCTGGAACCCACACCTGGTCAAGCACGTCAAGAAATTAGAGAAAGTGCAAAGGTTTGCGACAAGGCTAGTTCCACAACTCAGGGGACTGCCATATGAAGAAAGGTTGAGGGAAATAGGACTAACAACACTGGAGGACAGAAGGGTTAGAGGAGACATGATAACGACATACAAAATACTGCATACAGTAGATAGTGACAGGATGTTCCAGAGAGGGAACACAGAAACAAGGGGACACAACTGGAAGCTGAAGACTCAGATGAGTCAAAGGGATGTTAGGAAGCACTTCTTCAGCCATAGAGTAGTTAGGAAGTGGAATAGTCTAGCGAACGATACAGTGGAGGCAGGAACCATACATAGTTTTAAGACAAGGTATGATAAAGCTCATGGAGCAGGGAGAGCAGAGACCCAGTAGCGGACAGCGAAGAGGCGGGGCCAGGAGCTGAGTCTCGACCCCTGCAACCACAATTAGGTGAGTACACACAAACACACACACACACACACACTGCTCATGTAGCAGGGAGAGTGGACCTAGTAGCGACCAGTGAAGTTGCGGGGCCAGGAGCTATGAATCGACTCCTGCAGCCACAAATAGGTGAGCACACACACAATATTTCCAGCAACTACCATCTACTCCAAGAGTAGATCACATAACTAGAGTGGCTCAGTCAATCTCAACTTCAGCGTGGCCAATTTCACCATCAATCTGGGGTTGCCCAGTTGAGCAGAAATGAAAACCCCTGAGCTCTGACCTTTCCAAATATTGGTAAAGGTCACTCGCCTTGCTTATCTGACGTTCTCACATGGTGAACACAAACATTCCTATGCTCCCGTGTTTGTGAGATGAATGATTGCTGAAACAGTGAGATAAAACACTCGTGTGTGTGTACTCACCTAATTGTACTCACCTAATTGTGGTTGCAGGGGTCGAGACTCAGCTCCTGGCCCCGCCTCGTCGCTGTCCGCTACTGGGTCTCTGCTCTCCCTGCTCCATGAGCTTTATCATACTTTGTCTTAAAACTATGTATGGTTCCTGCCTCCACTATATCTTTTTCTAGACTATTCCACTTCCTGACTACTCTGTGGCTGAAGAAATGCTTCCTAACATCCCTTTGACTCATCTGAGTCTTCAGCTTCCAGTCGTGTCCCCTTGTTTCTGTGTTCCCTCTCTGGAACATCCTGTCACTGTCTATCTTGTGTGTGTGTGTGTGTGTGTGTGTGTGTGTGTGTGTGTGTGTGTATATGTGTGTGTGTGTGTGTGTGTGTGTGTGTGTGCGTGCGTGTGTGTGTGATGTACATGTAAGGTTTTTGTAAGTGTATGTTTGTATTTATGTGAATCTAGTATGTAATACAAAAAATGAGGTATAATAATAATGATTACTACTAATACTGATAATAATAATAATAATAATAATAATAATAATAATAATAATAATAATAATAATAATAATAATAATAATAATAATAATAATAATAAAAAATAATAATATTAATTACAAAAATTATTATTAACTATAATAATAATAATAATAATAATAATAATAATAATAATAATAATAATAATAATAATAATAATACACTTATTGTAGGGTAAGTTTGTTGTGCTGATACCGAATTTGTGATTGGTTTTGCTTGACTGGCTCTAATTTTTGATAAACTTGGTGTTCCATTGAAAAAACATAAAATATGTGAAAAATATATTGATCAGGCGAAGCTAACTTACAAATCGCATTGAAATTATTTGTTAGATCATGATGGGACCATTGTTATGGAATGTCTACTTCAATGACCTTCTTCACCTCATCCCAGACTCCCATGCATATACAGACGACTGTACTCTGACATTCACTTATCCAAGAGAAGAAATGCCAGCTGCTCTAAGCTACATCAATCACCAGCTAAGAGCTATATCAGCTTGGGGAAACCGATGGCAAGTAACATTTGCACCTGAGAAAACACTAATGATGATGGTCTCTAGGCACCATGATGGTAGTGCCGAAGCAGTAGTAAGTATGAATGGGAGAGTGTTGGTACCTGGGGAAGAAGTTGATATCCTTGGGGTGAAATTTGACTCCAAACTGACCATGAAGAACCACGTAGTAAATCTTGCAAACAAGGCAACCAGGAAGCTTACAGCACTTCGACGTATCTCGCATCTGCTTGACAGTAGGGGTTGCAAGATTCTGTATGAGGCACAAGTACGCTCACACCTTGAGTATGCTCCACTTTCTTGGTTTGCCTGCCCCCCCTCCTCTCATCTGCGACTGCTTGACAGAGTAGAGAACAGAGCAAGACGTCTCATCTCTCGCCTGGACCATCCTGGATAGATCTGTCATTTCAGCAGAGCCTTCAACACAGGAGGGATGTGGGTGGCCTTACTGTTATGTACAAGGCCAACATTGTCAAAGTACCACACTTGGCTCCACTTCGAGGACAACGAGAAGCAAGCTTCTATACCACAAGACGGGCAGTGAGAAGCAAGCTTCTATACCACAAGACGGGCAGTGAGAAGCAAGCTTCTATACCACAAGACGGGCAGTGAGAAGCAAGCTTCTATACCACAAGACGGGCAGTGAGAAGCAAGTTTCTATACCACAAGACGGGCAGTGAGAAGCAAGCTTCTATACCACAAGACGGGCAGTGAGAAGCAAGTTTCTATACCACAAGACGGGCAGTGAGAAGCAAGCTTCTATACCACAAGACGGGCAGTGAGAAGCAAGCTTCTATACCACAAGACGGGCAGTGAGAAGCAAGCTTCTATACCACAAGACGGGCAGTGAGAAGCAAGTTTCTATACCACAAGACGGGCAGTGAGAAGCAAGCTTCTATACCACAAGACGGGCAGTGAGAAGCAAGCTTCTATACCACAAGACGGGCAGTGAGAAGCAAGTTTCTATACCACAAGACGGGCAGTGAGAAGCAAGCTTCTATACCACAAGACGGGCAGTGAGAAGCAAGCTTCTATACCACAAGACGGGCAGTGAGAAGCAAGCTTCTATACCACAAGACGGGCAGAAAGCAGCAACTTCACTCTGGCTGTACCCTTCTCCAGAACATCACTTCATCTGAGATCATTTATACCCAGGATGACTCGAGTCTGGAACACATTCGTACAGCATAATGATGTCAACGAGTTAAAGTCAGTTGATCAAATGAAAATGCTGGCCCACAGATGGCTCACAGCTGGCCCACAGCTGGCCCACAGATGGCTCCAACTTCATCCTGTTCCCTACTTGTATGTTTCATAACAATAAAAATGCTTTCAAATGAGCTGATGTAGGTAACAGCTCTTAGCTTGTCAATAAAGTTAGGAATCCTTAACTTGTCAATAAAGTTAGGGATCCTTAACCTAACCTTGTCAAACCCTGTGTAAAAAAAGTCTGTTCATGTAATATATACTTGCACTTTATTAAATATAATAGGAGATTATTAACACTATTAACAGATACCACTAATTACTGCGTATGAAAGCATTGTATGATTGTCTTCTATGTTGGTCATCAACACAGTTTGTTGAGTGAGCAATTGCAAGAGATGTATATTGGTTACCATTGTGCACTAAGACACATTTCAAGCTTCTAATGGAGCTGTCTATAAACAGTCGCCAATCTACTAGTAGATATTCAAGTTGTTCATCTTGGCTGAAGTAAGGAAGGAGTTCAACCTCTCTGTTATTTTAACTTCTTGTTATAGACAGTTCTTTATTTTTAGTCAGGATGCTAAAAGTTTAGTTGCTGCTTTGACAGACTGAGGTCATGTATCAGATCATTGAGTTCTTGGGAGAACTGCTGGGATGTTGAAATGTTTACTTCATATTCACTTCCACTGCTATCACCTGTGTTACATCCTAAACACTGAGTTTCTTCAACATCTGACAATGGAAGGTCAGGCAGTGTTGTAAACACTGGTATGGTAACGTCATCACTGTGTGGCACAGATCTCCTTCCTGACTCCACATCAGGATATTCCTGCCTAACTTTCTTGTATCGAGTGAAACCTTTCACATTCACCATACATAAATAACAATCGTCGTGGTGGTTTTTCGGTTCTCACCGAACCATAGACACCTAAGTTTAAACTTCTCCTTTACCTGTTTTTCCACTGTCATAATCATTGTACACAAGTATTGCAAACCACATGGGGAACCCAAGACTTGTCTGGTTCTCCAGCGCCACTACAAAATAATCAAGATAAACTTGTTTTACAAAATCTGCTATGTTTTTTGTTTTTGCAAAGAGTATTCGCCACAAATGTTGCAAAATCTACTGGGATTACTTAAGCAGACTCTTCGTGAAGTACTCATGTTTATCCAGAAAAAATAACAAAATAAAGGTTACAATATCGTCATGTGGTCGTTGTTGATACAATTCCTTTCGTTAAATATTAGTTTAAAAATAAAATTCTAATCTTTATTAAAACTATATGTATATATGTCACTACACATATATACACACGAGTTCAGCAACCCCAAAATCCCCTAAATACCTTCAAATATCTTTGACAACGATTTTATTTTGTTGACAACTCCCACTTTGTGTTAGCTAACACAAAGTGGGAGTTGTCACAGTTGCTTTTTGCTGATGACACTGTGCTTTTGGGAGATTCTGAAGAGAAGTTGCAGAGGTTGGTGGATGAATTTTGAAGGGCATTTAAAAGAAAAAACTTAAAAATGAACATTGGAAAGAGCACAGTGATACTACTACTACTGTTGCTACTACTATTACTACTACTACTACTACTACTATTACTACTACTACTACTACTAATAATAATAAGGATACTACTGCTACTACTACTATTATTAATACACCTGTCATCAGTACACACCTCCTCTTCTTCCTCCTCTTCTCTCAACTCTTCCTGCTCCTCTTCCATCACAAGACTCTCTCCTTCTCCTCCTCTTCCTCCTCCTCTTTAATCACAAGTCCTCCTCCCTCCATCTTCCTTCTCTCCCTCTGTACATTATTTTCTTCTCGGTGCCCTATTCTTTATTTACTCTCTTCGCTTCCCATTTCTCCTCCCCGCTTGCTTTATCACCTGATTCTCTACGCCCACTTCTTTATTTAACTATCTCTTTCCCCCTCCTCCCGGTCTATCCCTGGTCTGTTCCAGTCTGTCCCGGTCTGTCTCGGTCTGTTCCAGTCTGTCCCGGTGTGTCCCAGTCTGTCCCGGTCTGTCCCGGCCTGTCTCGGTCTGTCCCGGTCTGTCCCGGTCTGTTCTAGTCTGTCCTGGTCTGTTCCAGTCTGTCCTGGTCTGTCCCAGTCTGTCTCGGCCTGTCACAGTCTGTCCCGGTCTGTTCTTGTCTGTCCCGGTGTGTCCCGGTCTGTCCCAGTTTGTTCCAGTCTGTCCCGGTCTGTCCCAGTCTGTCCCGGTATGTCCCCGGTTTATCCCGGTCTGTTCCAGTCTGTCCCGGTCTATCCCTGGTCTGTTCCGGTCTGTCCCGGCCTGTCTCGGTCTGTCCCGGCCTTTCTCGGTCTGTCCCGGTCTGTTTCCAGTCTGTCCCGGTCTGTTCTAGTCTGTCCTGGTCTGTTCCAGTCTGTCCTGGTCTGTCCCAGTCTGTCCCGGCCTGTCACAGTCTGTCCCGGTCTGTTCTTGTCTGTCCCGGTGTGTCCCGGTCTGTCCCAGTTTGTTCCAGTCTGTCCCGGTCTGTCCCAGTCTGTCCCGGTATGTCCCCGGTTTATCCCGGTCTGTTCCAGTCTGTCCCGGTCTATCCCTGGTCTGTTCCGGTCTGTCCCGGTGTGTCCCGGTTTATCCCGGTAACCCAGCACTCCGTAAGCAAATTATCCAAGCAGAAAGTGCAGGTAAGGGTGGGAATTACCTAGTAAACCACGTGGAAATGACACCTAAGTGCTCGGCAAGTCTGGATTCTTGATAATGCGCGTGAACTATGAGGTTTGAGTGAGGTTTGAGGCTTCAGTGAGGTTTCAGTAAGGTTTCAATGAGGTTTCAGTGAGGTTTCAATGAGGTTTCAGTGAGGTTTGAGGCTTCAGTGAGGTTTCAGTAAGGTTTCAATGAGGTTTCAGTAAGGTTTCAATGAGGTTTCAGTGAGGTTTCAATGAGGTTTCAGTGAGGTTTCAGTGAGGGTTCAGTGAGGTTTCAGTGAGGTTTCTGTGCAGAGGTTTATCAAGTCACGTTTCGCTCTGTATAGAGCTTTATCAAGCCACGTTTCGCTCTGTATAGAGCTTTATCAAGTCACGTTTCGCTCTGTATAGAGCTTTATCAAGTCACGTTTCGCTCTGTATAGAGCTTTGTCAAGTCAGTTTCGCTCTGTGTAGAGCTTAAACAAGTCACGTTTTAAGATCATTCCACATTCTGTGCGTGTCAGTGTGTGCACGCGTACGCACGCGAGCGTGTGTGTGTGTGTATGTGTCCGTGCATGCACGCACGAGCGCCTGTTAGTGTATACATACACAGCCTATGACATACCCCCAGCCTGCAGGGCAGCCTGTCAGCCTAGACAAAAGCAACTCAGGGAGAAACAACAGTTGGATTTGAGGGAGATTCGCCTCAAGTGAGTCAGGGGGGCAACATTCGCCTAGCTAGCTCGCTAGCTACCTCGCTAGCTACCTCGCTAGCTACCTCGCTACCTCGCTAGCTACCTCGCTAGCTACCTCGCTACCTCGCTACCTCGCTAGCTACCTCGCTATATGCTAGCTCTCGCTACCTCGCTAGCTACCTCTCTAGCTAGCTCGCTAGCTACCTCGCTAGCTAGCTCGCTACCTCGCTAACTACCTCGCTACCTCGCTAGCTACGTCGCTACCTCGCTAGCTACCGAGTCTCAACCTTAAAACATTAATAAAATCCTGAATATCGCTGCGAAGTAAATACCCCAACCATGCCCTTTTAATTAAGGCTAGTTCTTCCTTTTATTTCACCTCTGATGTTATATATATATATATATATATATATATATATATATATATATATATATATATATATATATATATATATATATATATATATATATATATATATATATGTCGTGCCGATTAGGTAAAACTGGTCAATTAGCAAGAACTCATCTAAAATTAAGTCCTTTCTAAAATTTTTCTTATACGTTTAAAGATATATTTTTTCATATACGTTAATGTAAGAATTTATAAATTTGTACCAAGAGAAACTTTGAAAACCTACCTAACCTTATTACAACAAGCGCAATTTAATTTAGCCTAACCCAACTAAATATATTTTAGATACGTTAACATTAATTTAATAATAAACAAACACAATGAAATATATTTTTTCGTTATGTTCAGAATGATTTTGGCGAAATTATTGCATACACAAATTTTCACTTGTCTTATATGGCAAGAAGAGCGTTGCTATTTAAGCCAAAATCGCAAGTTTTACCTAATCGGCACGACATATATATATATATATATATATATATATATATATATATATATATATATATATATATATATATATATATATATATATATATATATATAATGTAACCCTTTATCATATATACTGTGCTCTACTCTTATCATATACACTGCACTTTATCGTAATTGCAATGCAGTCCTGTTATCATACATATAATGCAGTCCTGTTTGATGTATATACAATGCAGTCCTTTTATTTTATATACAATATAACCCTGTTGTTATATGCAATGCATATCTGTGATGTATACAAATCACTTCTGTTATCATATATACAATGCACTGTTGTTATCATATACACAATGCACTTCTGTTAATACCAACAACTCATCTTGACAGACTGCAGCATCAACATAGCCACCACTGAGGATCATCTTGACAGACTGCAGCATCAACATAGCCACCACTGAGGATCATCTTGACAGACTGTAGCATCAACATAGTCACCACTGAGGATCATCTTGACAGACTGTAGCATCAACATAGCCACCACTGAGGATCATCTTGACAGACTGCAGCATCAACATAGCCACCACTGAGGATCATCTTGACAGACTGTAGCATCAACATACACAGAGATTCTTCAACTTGTCTTATATGCAAGAAGAGCGTTGCTATTTAAGCCAAAATCACATAGTTTACCTGGGAAACTGCAGACATATATATATATATATACATAGATATATATATATATATAATATATACATATATATATATAGATATATATAAATAGTAACCCTGATATCATATATACTGTGCATCAACTACTTATCATATACACTTGCACTTATCTCAAATTGCAATGCAGTCCTGTTATCATACATCAACATAGCATCACTTGATGATCATACATTGCAGTCTTTATTGCATATACAATATAACCACTGTTGTATATCTTGACATATCTGTATGATACAAATCACTTCTGTTATCATATATACAATGCATGTTGTTATCATAGCTACACAATCATCTTCACTGTTAATACCAACAACTCATCTTGACAGACTGTCAGCATCAACATAGCCACCACTGAGGATCATCTTACGACTGAGCATCAACATAGCCACTAGCATCTGCAACATAAATAGCCACCACTGAGGATCATCTTGACAGACTGTAGCATCAACATAGCCACCACTGAGGATCATCTTGACAGACTGTAGCATCAACATAGCCACCACTGAGGATCATCTTGACAGACTGTAGCATCAACATAGCTACCACTGAGGATCATCTTGACAGACTGTAGCATCAACATAGCCACCACTGAGGATCATCTTGTCAGACTGTAGCATCAACATAGCTACCACTGAGGATCATCTTGACAGACTGCAGCATCAACATAGTCACCACTGAGGATCATCTTGACAGACTGCAGCATCAACATAGTCACCACTGAGGATCATCTTGTCAGACTGTAGCATCAACATAGCCACCACTGAGGATCATCTTGTCAGACTGCAGCATCAACATAGCCACCACTGAGGATCATCTTGTCAGACTGTAGCATCAACATAGCCACCACTGAGGATCATCTTGACAGACTGCAGCATCAACATAGTCACCACTGAGGATCATCTTGACAGACTGCAGCATCAACATAGTCACCACTGAGGATCATCTTGTCAGACTGCAGCATCAACATTGTCACCACTGAGGATCATCTTGACAGACTGCAGCATCAACATAGCTACCACTGAGGATCATCTTGTCAGACTGCAGCATCAACATAGCCACCACTGAGGAGGATCATCTTGTCAGACTGCAGCATCAACATAGCCATTACTGAGGATCATCTTGTCATACTGCAGCATCAACATAGCCACCACTGAGGATCATCTTGACAGACTGTAGCATCAACATAGCCACCACTGAGGATAAAGACACATGTTTTCAGTCACATATTTGTATCACCAAGACATTTACAGTGTCCACCACTGTCTGTACTTCACAGACATCACTAGACAGGGTGATGTCTGTGAAATACAGATGTCACACACCTGTTATACACCTATAACATCTCTTACACACCTGTAGTCAATTTCGACAGTAGTTCTACCCCTCACAGAATATCCTGGGGCCATTCTGTACAGTTGATTGCCTGTTCAATCAGGCTGTTGTTGTTAGCCAGCCACTGGTCTATATATCAAAGCATGATTTACCCGGCACTTGGAGGAGGTGATTCAGGTCTCCCAAGAAAACATCTAGACTTCCCCAGGCAATATTTCTAACCTATACTGGCAAACAGGGAGGTGCTGCTGATCACAGGGGAGAACACCAGCACAACGAGTATAGCGACTTGTCTCACAAGCACCACAACGTCCCACTAAATTCAGAAAACCTTGGGATGACAGATTTAATCAACTGAATAATTAATATTTCTTACGGAGACACATTGAGAGCTCTGAGCCTTCACTTCTCCTTGAAAGATGCAGAACATAAATAGTATAGAACACCGACAAGATAAGAAATTAGACACATGTGCAACATCTAGGTATCTGTATTTGTAGACGTTTCGCCAGCCAGTGGCTTTGTCAATACAATACAAGGACATGATGTGAAGAATTATATACAAAAGATGAGGTAATCAGTCCGTCAACCTTGGAGTTGGTGAAGAGCACCGTAGTCTTGGAAGAACTGAAACACAGTCATGGAGTTAGGCGCTTATATACCAGCGAGAGGTGAAGGACTTGACGCAGACGAAGACATTGTCACTGGTAGGCGGGATTCCCCAGTGGGAGGACATCTACACAACCTTCTCTCTTACAACTGGCCCATTCCGTGGGTATAACTTACTTCCACTGACTATACTCTTCGTCTGCTTCACGTACCCAGGGTGTCAGCCTCTATTACCCTGCTCGCTCAGATTGTTCCACGCGTCGACAACTCTGAAAGCCAGTACTTACCTACGTCCTTTGTAGATCTTAATTTATCTACTTTAAAACCGTTATTTCTGGTTCTTACTTGATTCAACAAACACTTATTGCTTCCCCCAGAAGCCCTGATTAGCGGTCAGGTTTATAAACCTGACCGCTAATCATCTGGATGAGAGGTTAATTTAGCCAAATTGGTGTTATATTTACACCCCCCTGGTCTGATAAGTAAGACACATATGCAACAATTAGGTATCTTAATTCCGATTTTTTTCCATCCAAAGAGAACCTTAGTGAAAGGCGACACTAAAACTTCAAGCAGAGACGCCAAAATTGGGAACGCGTAGCAAGTGGGGCTCCTCAAGGATCAGTAGCAGGATCAATACACTTTCTGGTACATGAGAAGGAAGCAGAAAATGGAGACCATATCCTAAATTATCCTACGGAAAGTTAATGACATTATGGGCTGACATGTTGTTATAGGCTCACCATTATATTATATCTGCATTCAACACTGGGCTTTGATCAAGGATTTCATCTTTATTAATGAGGATCTAAACCCGTTTTGGGCTGTTAATCCCAAGGAGGCTCGGTCCTACGTTCGCTTATCTCACTCTCTGATCAAGCAGGCTGTCGGTGAGCTCACGGAGCTTTAATAAAGCTTATCATAATAGAGCCTGGACAATATCATGCCGAAATTCAACCTGGAAAATTTCTCCTCGAAATTTTAGAAATGGTTCTGGAAACTCTGAAACCATTCATTTCAGTTCTGAATGATATTTAGTTTCAGGAGAAACTTGGAGTTGATGAGAGGACTGTGGGTGGGTTGGTGGGTTTGGTGGGCTGGTGGGTGGGCGTGGGTGGGCGTGGGTGGGCGGCAGGGACGTGGCATGAATACATTGAGCATGACAAACACACACACACACACACACACACTTCTTTCCTCTCATTACTTCTGTCTCTACCTAAAAAATTTCATGAGTTCCAATCAACATCTGTTGAGTGATGTTAGTGGTCCACTGTACCTGTTGAGTGATGTTGGTGGTCCACTGTACTTGTTGAGTGATGGTGGTGGTCCACTGTACTTGTTGAGTGATGTTGGTGGTCCACTGTACTTGTTGAGTGATGTTGGTGGTCCACTGTACTTGTTGAGTGATGTTGGTGGTCCACTGTACTTGTTGAGTGATTTTGGTGGTCCACTGTACTTGTTGAGTTATGGTGGTGGTCCACTGTACTTGTTGAGTGATGTTGGTGGTCCACTGTACTTGTTGAGTGATGGTGGTGGTCCACTGTACTTGTTGAGTTATGGTCGTGGTCCACTGTACTTGTTGAGTGATGGTGGTGGTCCACTGTACTTGTTGAGTGATGGTGGTGGTCTACTGTACTTGTTGAGTGATGGTGGTGGTCCACTGTACTTGTTGAGTGATGGTGGTGGTCCACTGTACTTGTTGAGTGATGGTGGTGGTCCACTGTACTTGTTGAGAGATGGTGGTGGTCCACTGTACTTGTTGAGTGATATTGGTGGTCCACTGTACTTGTTGAGTGATGGTGGTGGTCCACTGTACTTGTTGAGAGATGGTGGTGGTCCACTGTACTTGTTGAATGATATTGGTGGTCCACTGTACTTGTTGAGTGATGGTGGTGGTCCACTGTACTTGTGAGTGATGGTGTGGTCCACTGTACTTGTTGAGTGATATTGGTGGTCCACTGTACTTGTTGAGTGATGGTGGTGGTCCACTGTACTTGTTGAGTGATGGTGGTGGTCCACTGTACTTGTTGAGTGATGGTGGTGGTCCACTGTACTTGTTGAGTGATGGTGGTGGTCACTGTACTTGTTGAGTGATGGTGGTGGTCCACTGTACTTGTTGAGTGATGTGGTGGTCCACTGTACTTGTTGAGTGATGGTGGTGGTCCACTGTACTTGTTGAGTGATGGTGGTGGTCCACTGTACTTGTTGAGTGATGGTGGTGGTCCACTGTACTTGTTGAGTGATGTTGGTGGTCCACTGTACTTGTTGAGTGATGTTGGTGGTCCACTGTACTTGTTGAGTGATGGTGGTGGTCACTGTACTTGTTGAGTGATGTTGGTGGTCCACTGTACTTGTTGAGTGATGGTGGTGGTCCACTGTACTTGTTGAGTGATGGTGGTGGTCCACTGTGCTTGTCTCACGACTCAGTGAACTATTTACTAATATATGTATATATATATATATATATATATATATATATATATATATATATATATATATAAATAAATAATGTTTGAGGTGATCTGTTGGAGTGTGAGCAGGGTAACATTTTGTGAAGGATTCAGGAAACCAGTTAATTGATTTAGTTGGACTTGAGTCCTGAAATGGGAAGTACAATGCCTGCACTTTAAAGGAGGGTCTGGGATGGTGACAGCTGGGAGGGACTATTCTCAGCTGTCGTATCTGAGCGCCTCTGCAAAGACAGTGATTATGTATGAGTGTGGTGAAAGTGTTGAATGATGATGAAAGTATTTTCCTTTTGGGGATTTTCTTTTTTTTGGGTCACCCTGCCTCGGTGGGAGACGGCGACTTGTTGAAAAAAAAAAAAAAAAAAAAAAAAAAAAAAAATATATATATATATATATATATATATATATATATATATATCTGTATATATATTTATATTCACCTGCAGCGTAGTGTAATTTTGTTTTAAGGACTTACAATTGTTTTAACTGGTGGTGTACAGGAGAAAAATCAGCCTTAATGGCCCCTCGTGTAGTTGATAGACTTGAAACTGAACAATGCAACCAGTCTGACAGCTACAAAAGTTCAGTGTGACAAAGGAAACACACTCTTATATACACGGCTACGTTGCTCATTATTGATCAGGCTGTTTATTCCTTTGATGAGTCTCTCTGAGCTGTTAATTGCTGTCAGTCTGTCTGTTTCTTTCCCTGACAGTCCCTCTGTCTGTCTCTTACCCTGACAGTCTCTCTGTCTCTCTTGCACTAACAGTCTCTCTGTCCCTCTTGCTCTAACAGCCTCTCTGTCTGTCTCTTGCCCTGACAGTCTCTCTGTCTGTCTCTTACCATGACAGTGTCTCTGTCTCTCTTGCACTAACAGGTCTCTCTCTCGCTCTGCTCTGCCTGCTTGGCCTCTGCCCTACAGTCTCTGTCTGTCTCTTGCCCTAGTCCCTGAACAGTCTTCTGTTCTTCCCTAAAGTTTCTCTGTCTGTTTCTCCTACAGTCTCTCTGTCTGTCTCTTGCCCTCACAGTCTCTCTGTCTGTCTCTGCTCACAGCTCTCTTCTCTTCCTGACAGTCTCTCTCTCTCCTTTGCCCTGACAGTCTCTCTCTGTCTCTTGCCCTGACAGTCTCTTTTCTCTCTTGCCTGACAGTCTCTCTCTCCTCTTGCCTGAAGTCTCTTCTCTCTTGCCCTGACAGTCTCTCTCTCTCACTCTTGCCCTGACAGTCTCTCTCTCTCACTCTTGCCCTGACAGTCTCTTTCACTCTTGCCCCTGACAGTCTCTCTCTCACTCTGCCCTACAGTCTCTCTCTCTCACTTGCCCTGACAGTCTCTCTCTCACTCTTGCCCTGACAGTCTCTCTCTCACTCTTGCCCTGACAGTCTCTCTCTCACTCTTGCCCTAACAGTCTCTCTCTCTCACTCTTGCCCTGACAGTCTCTCTCTCTCACTCTTGCCCTGACAGTCTCTTTCTCTCACTCTTGCCCTGCCAGTCTCTCTCTCTCACTCTTGCTCTGACAGTCTCTCTCTCTCACTCTTGCCCTAACAGTCTCTCTCTCTCACTCTTGCCTTGGCGCTCTAATAAAAATTAAAACAGGTGTTTTTATTATTAGCAGCGAGGTGTTTTAAGTCACAGGTCATACAGCTAGTGCAGCTGTCGTAGTGCCAGTTGGAATTGATGCAGCTGGCACTGACGGGAATGCAGGAATCATGTGGAGCTGTCTGTCCTGGGGGGACAACATCCTCCCGTGGGAAAGACCCACACACACACTCTCAGCTTTGATTGAAAATGCAGGGGGCAGATGAGATGGCTTGTTCACTAGCTGTGAGTGCCAATCACTCTGGAAACTTTCTTTTTCCAGCTCAGCTCTCTGAAACTGGCACATCTCGACCAAGAGACACATTCCTATTTCAGTGGTCTGCTGCCCCCTTCCACACTTTCCACAAGTCCAGTGTCGCCGTAGACGATTCTGACTAATATGGTCAACATGGTCTAAACTATGCTGGTTCTTAAGGATTGGTATGGTAGACGCCAAAAAGTCAACATCAAGAAATCTCTTCCAAAAGTCAACTTACTAAGTGAGACGATCGATTTATATCGCCCCACGAACGTCATACCAGAGATCGTTGTCAGAGTTGCATCCTGTTATATCGGTCAGAGGAATTATACACTCATTGGTTGGGGTACAACTGGGGGAAGTACTCTAGCTGACTCCTATACCAGTTAAGTGTAGGTCCGCGAGGTGGTGCTACTGATCGTAGGGAAAAGGACACTTGTATACACTCACCTATCATTTCAGTGAGTGTGTATGTGGGTGTGTACTCACATAATTGTATGCTCACCTAATTGTGGTTGCAGGGGTCGAGTCATAGCTTCTGGCCCCGCCTCTTTACTGGTCGCTATTAGATCCACTATCTTCCTGCTCCAAGAGCTTTATCAAACAAACGTCTTCTTAAAGCTATGTATGGTTCCTGCCTCCACTACCTCACTTGCCAGACTATTCCACTTCCTGACAACTCTGTGACTGAAGAAATTCTTCCTAATATCCTTTTGACTCATCTGAGTCTTCAACTTCCAATTGTGACCCCTTGTTTCTGTGTCCCCTCTCTGGAACATCCTGTCTCTGTCCACCTTATCAAATCCTCGCAGTATTTGGTATGTCGTTATCATGTCTCCCCTAACCGTCCTGTCCTCCAGTGTCGTCAGGCCGATTTCCCTTAACCTTTCTTAGTAGGACATTTCCCTTAGTACGGGAACTAACGTGTGTGTGTGTGTGTGTGTGTGTGTGTGTGTGTGTGTGTGTGTGTGTGTGTGTGTGTGTGTGTGTGTGTACACTCCCTTGATGCATCCATCACCCATAAGAAAAAACAAACAAAAAAGTAGAGCTCCGGAAGGTAGCTGATGGAAATGACCTATAGTGACTGAGGGAGGAGGAGGGGAGGGAGGGACAGAGAAATAGATGGAAGAAGAGAGGGAGGGGGAAGAGAGAGAGAGAAGGAATAAGAGGAAGGGACACCCAGACGTATACTGCAACAGAACTTACAAGATTTCGACAAGTACATGACACTCTCACTACAAGAAGAAAACAGTGCTCATATATCCGCCTGATTAGTAGTAATAATAATAATGATAATAATAATAATAACAATAATAATAATAATAATAATAATAATAATAATAATAATAATAATAATAATAATAATAATAATAATAATAATAATAATAATAATAATAATAATAATAAATTACTGCTACTACTACTACTACTACAAGTACAACTACTACTACTAGTACTACTACTACTACTACTACTACTACTACTACTACTACTACTACTACTACTACTACTACTAATATAGTAATAATAATAATAATAACAATAATAATAATAATAAAATACTACTACTACTACTACAAATACTACTACTACTACTACTAGTACTACTAATAATATAGTAATAATAATAATTATAATAATAATAATAATAATAATAATAATAATAATAATAATAATAATAATAATAATAATAATAATAATAATAATAATAATATAATACTACTTCTACTATTAATACTATTAATACTACTATTACTACTACTACTAATAATAATAATAATATATTTATTTACTACAAGTACATGTACAAGGTATACAGTCCTAGCTGACATCAATGATATACTACTATATAGAAAGTCCCTTGTTATGCTGAGCATTTCCCACAAATTAGGTCAATTTTCTCCCAGGATGCGACCCACACCAGTCTACTACACCCAGGTACCTATTTTACTGCTAGGTGAACAAGGACAGCAGGTGCCTTAAGGAAACACGTCCTAATGTTTCCACCCGTACCGGGGATCGAACCACTGACCTCGGTGTGTGAGGGAGTGCTCTACCAACTGAGCTACGGAATTAAGGAGATTCCCCGGGTAGAAGGAGATTAAAAGGGAGATGAAAAGAGAGATGAAAATAGAGATGAAAAGAGAGATGAGATGGGAAAATAAAATAAAGGGGTATTACCCAGTGATAGTCGTACGTATAATTACTCCCAGATCCTCTTTTCTCTCTCTCTATAATTAAACTCAGATCCTCTTCTCTGTCTATAACTACACCCAGATCCTCTTTGTTTATAACTACACCCAGTACTAGTACTACTACTACTACTACTAATAATAATAATAACGATAATAATTCTCTGAGCAAATATTCTCTAGTCTTTCGTAATATTACGTTCAGTTATTGAGTGAATTATGATGGCATGAAGATCATCCCTTCATGGGGAATACTACTGAAGATTTTTGACTAACTTCAGTGTGATTTGCTCATTCGTATTTACACCGAGGTGTGTGAGTGTGTACTCACCTAGTTGTGGTTGTAGGGGTCGAGTCACAGCTCCTGGCCCCGCCTCCTCACTGGTAGCTACTAGGTCACTCTTCCTTCTCCATGAGGTTTATCATGCCTCTTCTTAAAGCTATGTAGGGATCCTGCCTCCACTACTTCACTTCCCAGACTATTCCACTTCCTAACAACTCTCTCTCTCTCTCTCTCTCTCTCTCTCTCTCTCTTTTCTCTCTCTTCTCTCTCTTCTGTCTCCTTCTCAATGTCTCGTTCCATGACCTCCATCTTAACATCCCCACACATCCCCCAGAGTCTGTACTATATTCCTACCTCCAGATCTGTAACATCCCCACACATCCCCCAGAGTACATGTACTATACTTCCCACCTCCAGGACTGTAACATCCCCACACTCCCCAGAGTACATGTACTATACTTCCCACCTCCAGGACTGTAACATCCCCACACCTCCTCCAGAGTACATGTACTATACTTCCCACCTCCAGGACTGTAACATCCCCACACCTCCCCAGAGTCATGTACTATCTTCCACCTCCAGGACTGTAACATCCCACATCCAAGTCATGTACTATACTTCCTATCTCCAGGACTGTAACATCCCCACACCTCCCCAGAGTACATGTACTATACTTCCTACCTCCAGGACTGTAACATCCCCATCCAGGTACTTCATATTCCCCCAGGACTGTAATCCCACCTCCAGTACTATACTTCCCACCTCCAGGACTCTAACATCCCCACACCTCCCCAAGAGTACATGTACTATACTTCCTATCTCCAGGACTGTAACATCCCCACACCTCCCTAGAGTACATGTACTATACTTCCTACCTCCAGGACTGTAACATCCCCACACCTCCCCCAGAGTACATGTACTATACTTCCCACCTCCAGGACTATAACATCCCCACACCTCCTCCAGAGTACATGTACTATACTTCCTACCTCCAGGACTGTAACATCCCCACACCTCCCCCAGAGTACATGTACTATACTTCCTACCTCCAGGACTGTAACATCCCCACACCTCCTCCAGAGTACATGTACTATACTTTTTACCTCCAGGACTGTAACATCCCCACACCTCCCCCAGAGTACATGTACTATACTTCCCACCTCCAGGACTGTAACATCCCCTCACCTCCCCAGAGTACATGTACTATACTTCCCACCTCCAGGACTGTAACATCCCTACACCTCCTCCAGAGTACATGTACTATACTTCCCACCTTCAGGACTGTAACATCCCTACACCTCCTCCAGAGTACAGGTACTATACTTCCCCTCCAGGACTGTAACATCCCACACCTCCAGAGTACATGTACTATACTTCCCACCTCCAGGACTGTAACATCCCCACACCTCCTCCAGAGTACATATACTATACTTCCCACCTCCAGGACTGTAACATCCCTACACCTCCTCCAGAGTACATGTACTATACTTCCCACCTCCAGGACTGTAACATCCCCACACCTCCTCCAGAGTACATGTACTATACTTCCACCTCCAGGACTGTAACATCCCCACACCTCCTCCAGAGTACAGGTACTATACTTCCCACCTCCAGGACTGTAACATCCACACACCTCCTCCAGAGTACATGTACTATACTTCCCACCTCCAGGACTGTAACATCCCCACACCTCCAGAGTACATGTACTATACTTCCCACCTCCAGGACTGTAACATCCCACACCTCCTCCAGAGTACAGGTACTATACTTCCTACCTCCAGGACTCAAGTCCGGTTACCTGGTTTCCCCGAACTCCTTTATAAAAGCTATCTTGTGTTACCTGTGATGATATCCTCTGTGCAATGATTCCACGATGCTGCAGTGTCTGGCAAGTTGCACACAAAAGGTAAACAATACCAACATGAGGGGGATTTAGACTTATGTCTACAAATAAAGACATCCAGATGTTGCACATGTGTCTAATTTCTTATCTTGTCGGTACTCTATACCATTTATGTACAGCACTCACTGTAACACACACACATGCCTGCTGGATGCTCAAGACCCTGCAACTTAAAACCTCCTTCCTACACTCTCTCCAGCCTTTCCTTGGGTGACCCCCTACCCCTCCTATCTTCCACCCTCTACCGCCATTTATCCAACTTTCTAGTTATCCGATCCTTCCCATATCGCCTCAACAATCCCTCTCCAGTCCTCTTAATTACACCTTTCGTAACCCCACACCGTCTTCTAATTTCTACACCCAGAATTTGACCTGAAATTCAGTGGTCCTGACTGGCTGAAGCAATGTTTCTGAAATATCTCTTTTTTTACACAGGGTTTGACAAGGTTAGGTTAATGATCCCTAGCTTTATTGACAAGCTATTTATAAGTTAAGGTTTCCTAGCTTTATTGACAAGCTATTTACAAGTTAAGGTTTCCTAGCTTTATTGACAAGCTATTTACAAGTTAAGGATTCCTAACTTTATTGACAAGCTATTTATAAGTTAAGGTTTCCTAGCTTTATTGACAAGCTATTTATAAGTTAAGGTTTCCTAGCTTTATTGACAAGCTATTTACAAGTTAAGGTTTCCTAGCTTTATTGACAAGCTATTTACAAGTTAAGGATTCCTAACTTTATTGACAAGCTATTTATAAGTTAAGGTTTCCTAGCTTTATTGACAAGCTATTTACAAGTTAAGGATTCCTAACTTTATTGACAAGCTATTTACAAGTTAAGGATTCCTAACTTTATTGACAAGCTATTTACAAGTTAAGGATTCCTAACTTTATTGACAAGCTATTTACAAGTTAAGGATTCCTAACTTTATTGACAAGCTATTTACAAGTTAAGGATTCCTAACTTTATTGACAAGCTATTTACAAGTTAAGGATCCCTAACTTTACTGACAAACTAAGAGCTGTTACCTACATCACATGTCTATCAGAATGGGAATTTTAATCCGTTGTGTGAGCTGGATTAGTTGAGAGGCAGAGAGGGCAGGGGGAAAATGATCCGTGCAAGGGTAATTAAAACTAATTACTCACACCTGACTAAATGGTTCATTAGTATCTCTCTCTGACCTCTCTTGTTCTCTGATGAGAGCGTCTTACACAAATACTGCACCCTCTTCTTTTTTCCTTCTTTCTCTATTTCTCATTCTTCTTCTTCTTCTAATTTGTCGACGCCTCTTCGCTTCCACTTAAAATCTCCATAGCTTATATATGAAGCCGCACCACAAACTTATGCCGCACTCTGCACTATACCTTTCACCTGCACTGAGGCACAAAGGTTAATCACAAGTAGAGAACACAGGTACCGCATCGGCGTTTGACCTAACACTTCGCCTGTGTTACGTGAAATATAATCTGGAAAAAGAGTAATCTAATGTAATTTAGGCTGTCAGAATTATATTTAGAGGAAAGTAATGACACTGAACATATATGTATATTAAAGTAGGAAGCACAAAGAGATTATTTCCTGAAGTTACTAAATAATTTATGTCACGAATGGTGAGAGGTCAACGTTGGTGTGACCTCCAGAAGTCAGGTACACTGTGATCTGAAGCAGAGTACATGTCAGTACATGTCAGTACATGATATCACAATTTGCGGAACAATCGCTGTGAAAAAACTAGTGATTTCTCACATTGTCAAGGAACTGTTCCTTGATGATGTCAGAAATCACGAAAGCTCTTGGAATTTCACTCTTTTTTCACAGTGGTTGTTCTGCATAAGAGTACATGGGAATGATAGATAGCAGAGGACTTGGGAGTACACACTCAGGCTATCTACTGAGAGGAACTGTCTACTTCTGTCTAGATTAAGAACTATCGTGTATTATCCAGGTCTGCGTGTAAGAGATAGTAAAGCTGAAGGGTCTTTCCCTATCCTTCACTACCTGATCTGCTGTGATAGCCATTACCTGTCAGTCGAACTATCCATCCTCCAGACCACAGGAAAACCACACCTTGTATCCACACCTTGTATTCACAGCTTGTATCCACACCTTGTATCCACACCTTGTATCCACACCTTGTATCCACACCTTGTATCCACACCTTGTATCCACACCTTGTATCCACACCTTGTATTCACATCTTGTATCCACACCTTATATCCACACCTTGTATCCACACCTTGTATCCACACCTTGTATCCACACCTTGTATCCACACATGTAACTGTTACTGAGTGCTTGTAAGCACCACCAACAGCCTGTTTGATCAAGTTGAGAACGAGGTCTGGTGATTCCACTGAAATCAATCCCAAATGATAATAATAATAATAACAACAACAATAATAATGATAATAATAATAATAATAATAATAATAATAATAATAATAATAATAATAATAATAATAATAATAATAATAATAAACTCTACTAATTTTCTTCATCTATCTCACTGTTCCTGTCTACTGATCCTTCTATTTCACTGTTCCTCTCTACTGATCCTTCTATTTCACTGTTCCTGTCTACTGATTCGTCTATCTCACTGTTCCTGTCTACTGATTCGTCTATCTCACTGTTCCTGTCTACTGATTCGTCTATCTCACTGTTCCTGTCTACTGAGCTGCTGAGAGGGGCCAATATATCTGAAATACGAAGGGAGGCACTGGTCAATGAAATTGCAAATATCGAACTTAAGCTGAAGGAATCTTGCAGGAGACAAGAATCGCATGGAAAACTAAAAGCCATAAAGGAAATTGAATAAAAAAACACTTCTCTTATGCCAAATCTAAGGAAAAAACAATATCCAGTATTGGGCCCCTGCTTAGGTGAGATGGGACATACATAGATGACAGCCAAGAAATGAGTGAGATATTAAAGTCCCAGTACGACTCAGTGTTCAGTGAGCCGCTGCCCAGACTAAGGGTCGACAATCCAAATGAATTCTTTATGAACGAGACCCAAAATTTGGTCATCTCAAAAATCTCGGATATTATCCTAACACCACAAGACTTTGAAAAGGCAAGAAATGACATGTCCATGCACTCTGCCCCAGGCCCAGACTCATGGAGCTCCGTGTTCATCAATAATTGCAAGAAGCCCCTGTCACGTGCCTTCAGCATTCTATGGAGAGGGAGCATGGACACAGGGGTCATCCCACACTCACTAAAAACAACAGACATAGCCCCACTCCACAAGGGTTGCAGTAAAGCAATTGCAAAGAACTACGGACCGATAGCACTAACATCCCATATCATAAAAATCTTTGAAAGGGTTCTAAGAAGCAAGATCGCCACCCAATTAGATACCCATAAATTACACAACCCAGGGCAACACGGGTTAAGAGCAGGTCGCTCCTGCCTGTCCCAGCTCCTGGACCACTATGACAGGGTCCTGGATGCTGTGGAGGATAAACAAAATACAGATGTAGTATACACAGACTTTGCAAAAGCTTTCGACAAGTGTGACCATGGTGTAATAGCACACCAAATGCGTGATAAAGGAATAACAGGAAAAGTTGGTAGATGGATCTATAACTTCCTGACAAATAGAACACAAAGAGTAATAGTAAACAGAGTAAAGTCTGAGGCAGCCACAGCTCTGTTCCACAAGGTACAGCACTCGCTCCCATTCTATTCATCATCCTCATATTTGACATAGACAGAGATGTAACCCATAGCTACGTGTCTTCCTTTGTAGATGACACCCAGACTGCCATGATAGTGACCTCCATCAAAGACACCGCAAGACTCCAAGTGAACATCAACCAAATCTTCAAATGGGCCACTCAAAACAATATGAAGGTCAATGAAGAGAAATTTCAACTACTCAGATATAGAAAACTTAAGGAAATTAAAACTGTATGCAGCGAAAAAGTAATGTGAAGGACCTGGGAGTGATAATGCCAAAGGATCTCGCCTTCAAAGACAACAACAATGTATCTACCGCATCTGCTAGAAAAATGATAGGATCGATAATGAGAACCTTCAAAACTAGGGACGCCAAGCCCATGATGGTTCTCTTCAAATCGCTTGTTCTCTCTAGGCTGGAATACTGCTGTACACTAACTGCCCCCTTCAAGGCAGGCAAAATTGTTGACCTGGAGAGTGTACAAAGAACTTTCACGGCACACATAAGTACGATAAGGCACCTAAATTACTGGGAACGGTTGAAGGCCCTTGATCTGTATTCCCTGGAGCGCAGGCGAGAGAGATACATGATAATATACACTTGGAAAATCCTAGAGGGATTAGTACCAAACTTGCACACGAAAATCACACCCTCTGAAATCAAAAGACTCGGCAGGAGATGCAACATTCCCCCAATGAAAAGCAGGGGCGCCACGAGTACAATGAGAGACAACACAATAAGTGTCCGGGGCACAAGACTGTTGAACTGCCTCCCAGCATACATAAGGGGGATTACCAATAGACCCCTGGCTGTCTTCAAGAAGGCACTGGACAGGCACCTAAAGTCAGTACCTGACCAGCCGGGCTGTGGTTCGTACGTCAGTTTGCGTGCGGACAACAGTAACAGCCTGGTTAATCAGACCCTGATCCACCATGAGGCCTGGTCTCAGACCGAGCCGCGGGGGCGTTGACCCCCGAAACCCTCTCCAGGTAAACTCCAGGTATCTCACTGTTCCTGTCTGCTGACCCTTCTATCTCACTGTTCCTGTCTGCTGATTCCTCTCCCTCACCAAAGTTACAACCTCACAACAGTTCCCGTCCAGAAAGGTCATCTCTCTCACCCAAACTTCCCCACCATCCTGGCTACTACCTTCATCATCTCCTCAATCTTTACGCTCCTATCATACACAACAAACTTCCTCCAGACCTGGGAAGACACAGAAATATAAGACTCCCAGTCCACTTCTGTTTTCCCAAGACTCTTTGTTGATTTCCCCTCCTGTTCGCCCTCACTTTGCTGACGATGTTGACGATCAATCTTCCCAGCGATGTCTGAGGTGTCATCTGACGCCCCAAGTCCAGGCGTGATAATTGTTTTTCCTTCGTATGAACTTTACACACAACAAAATATCACTTGGATTTGTTGTGTTTTTTTAACAGCTGTTTCAGGTGGCCATATTATAGATGGTAAGGGACTGACTACCTTCTATCTAGAGTGAGGGACTGATTTTCTCAAAATTACTTCACTGACCTCTACTGTCGCCAGTATTGAAGGTAAGAGACTGACTGCCTTCTATCAAGGCGGAGGGACTAATCCCTTTCTATCAAGGCAGAGGAACTGACTAATTCATTTCTATCAAGGCAGAGGGACTAACTAATTCCCTTCTCAAGGCAGAGGGACTAACTAATTCCCTTCTCTCAAGGCAAAGGGACTAACTAATTCCTTTCTCTCAAGACAGAGGGACTAACTAATTCCTTTCTATCAAGGCAAATGGACTAACTAATTCCTTTCTCTCAAGGCTGAGGGACTAATTCCCTTCTCTCAAGGTTGGGGGACTGATTGCCACAAAATGACGTTCCAGCTTCCTCTATCTCTAATATTGTAAATAAAGAAAGGACTACTTATCAAGGCTGGCAAACTGACCCCTTTTAAAATTCCCTACCCAGTTATAGTGTCCCCAATAAAAACACTTATGTGTTATACATGTGTCTGGTCATCAAGCATATATCTGATGTATTCTTACTCTTATTACTAATATAAAGATACATCAAGGCTTATGCTGCTTATTGAGAGAGAGAGAGAGAGAGAGAGAGAGAGAGAGAGAGAGAGAGAGAGAGAGAGAGAGAGAGAGAGAGAGAGAGAGAGAGAGAGAGAGACAGACAGACAGACAGAGAGGGAGAGAAGGGGAGAGGGGATGAGAGTTAATCAAGAGCTCGTGTTTCTGCTTGATAACATTCCAGGGAGGCTGCTTCTGCTTACCTCTCATCTCCTTGTTCTCCAGCTGTTCTAGTCTTCCACATCTCCGACTGCACAGATCACACACACACACATGCACACACCACACACACCACACACACCACACACACACACACACACACACACACACACACACACAAACACACCACACACACACACACACACACACACACACACACACACCACACACCACACACACACACACACACACACACACACACACACACACACACACACACACACACTCACACAAGCACTTACAAACACAGGATGCATACATGCACAATCATCCTCACGTATGGATACGCTCCTGCCTGGCACCTGCAGAGCCACTATTATGCAACACGCCAGCCACATTACACTCACAGCGAATTACATTATTGCATCTAATTACATTATTACATTCTAATTACCTCGACATAACGTCTTATCAAACCACAGTGCGTTGTTATGTCAGGATACATAAAGCTGAATTTCAACTCATTACACTGTCGTCTCCTCTGATTACATGATTACATCTGATTGCAGTGGTTATTTTGATTACATTAAGTCAGAGGATGACATTGTAAATGTGCATGTTTTGCAACAGCCGAGGGGATCATTTACCTCGCAACTGTGCTGTTGTAAATGATTTACACGTGTTTAATACAGACCTCAGGTAGCCTTGAAAGGAGATTGGACAAATATATGAGTGAAAAAAACTGGCTTTGATTTGATTAGAGTTGTGGATGAGTGGAACAAACTCCCGAGTACCGTCATAGCAGCTAAAGCGTTGCATAGTCTTAAAAATAGGTTAGATAAATACATGAGAGGGTGTGACTCACGAAATCGTAATGACATGATTGAAAACAAACCAAACAAACCACTGGGCCAGCTAGCTGGCCCAGTGGCTTAGGCGACGGTCTGGAGTTTTGAGACTCTCTGATCGCGGGTTCGAACCCCACCCGTGGTATGGTTTATGAGTGGGTGTGGGAGGGTGTGAGTTGGACCTGACTAGGTTGGATAAGTAACTTAAGCCGGTAGGTGACTTGGACGTGCCTCACATTGGCCAGTAGGCCTCCTGCAGTGTTCCTTCCTTATGTACCTAATATGGAAAATCAGGTAAGTGGAGACTAAGTTTATATAGGTACCTGAGGTACTGAAACAGAATCTTGGCTGCTGTATTTATGTTTATTTTTCCACTAAAATTTACATTTCAAACAGGTATGTTGATACATTATAAAAGACTGTGACCCGAAAAAGAAGAAACGCTTTCACCATCATTCATTCAATCCCTGTCTGTTGTTAGCCTCCACGTATTTAGATCTCCAGACTTTGGAGTGGAAAAGTTAGAGTGTAAGACTGAGGGTTTCGAACCTGGCGTTCAGAGGACCGAGGAATGAGTCTAAAACCCCTGCGTTGAAAGGCCCTTAAGAATTTAGCGCTTCATAGAAGTATATACCAATAATTGAGGCTTCTGAACATACACACACACACACACGAGGAGAGGTTAAGGGAAATCGACCTGACGACACTGGAGGACAGGAGAGATAGGGGGGACATGATAACGACATATAAAATACTGAGAGGAATTGACAAGGTGGACAGAGACAGAATGTTCCAGAGATGGGACACAGCAACAAGGGGACACAGTTGGAAGTTGAAGACTAAGATGAATCACAGGGATGTTAGGAAGTATTTCTTCAGTCACAGAGTGGTCAGGAAGTGGAATAGCTTAGGAAGTGATGTAGTGAAGGCAGGACCCATTCATAGCTTCAAGAAGAGGTATGATAAGGCTCAAGGCGAAGGGAGAGTGACCCAATAACGGCCAGTGAAGAGCCAGGAGCTATGAATCGACCCCTGCAACCACAACTAGGTGAGTACAACTAGGTGAGTACACACACACAGAACTGGGGTCACAACTGGAAGATGAGTCACAGGGATGTTAGGAAGTATTTCTTCAGTCATAGAGTTGTCAGGAAGTGGAACAAACTGGCGAGTGATGTAGTGGAGGCTGGATCCATAGATAGCTTTAAGAAGAGGTATGATAAAGCTCATGGAGCAGGGACAGAGTGGACCCTAGTAGACCAGTGAGGAGGCGGGGCCAGGAGCTGTGACTCGACCACTGCAACCTCAAATAGATAAGTACAAATAGGTAAGATCGCACACACACACACACACACACACACAAACACACACACACCAGGAGCTATGACTCGACCCCTGCAATTACAACAAGGTGAGTACACACGCACACACACACACATACACAACATACAAGAGGGTGTTCCCGGACCGAGACAGCTTAGGAAGAGGACTCAGAAACGGAAAGGGCTAGGAAGAGAGACAAGGACAGAGTCAGCAGAGAGCAACCAGAGCAGGGCAGAGCAACAAGCGCAAGCACACATAGAGCCACCCCCAGAACCCCACAACCAAACACGCTATCCCAACACAAACCACAATCCACACTTACAACCCCCACCCCACACTACACTGTAGAATCTCACAGCACACTGCCAGGTCCCCCACCCCCACAGACCCCCAGAACACAGTGTTGGAGAGTAATCTGAAGGTATGGTACACCAACGCTGATGGAATAACGAAAAAGTGGAGGAGTGACATGAAAGAGTCAAAGAGGCATCACCGGACATCATAGCTCTCACAGAAACTAAGCTCACGGGAATGATAACAGATGCCATCTTTCCAATGGGATTTCAGATCCCGAGGAAGGACAAAGGGAACAGAGGGGGTGGAGGAGTGGCACTGCTGATCAAAAATCAATGACATTCTGATGAGCTGGAGAGAGGAGACAGAGGAGAAGCAAGAGACTACATAATAGGAACACTTCTGTCTGGAGGTCCCAAGGTGGTAATTGCAGTGATGTATAACCCACCACAGAACAGCAGGAAGACAAGGCAAGAGTATAATGAGAGTAATAGAGCGATGGTTGAAACACTGGCTGAAGTGGCCAGAAAGGCTCATGCGAACAAGGCGAAGCTGCTGATTATAGGAAATCGACTGAGAGAACCTGGAGCCACATGGGGGCCCAGAAACGTGATGATGGAGGTGGTACTGAAAAACCTCATGTACCAACACGTAAGGGACACTACCAGAGAGAGGAGAGGATAAACCAGCAAGACAAGACCTAGTATTCACCTTGAGTAGTGGAGATATTGAAGACATCACATATGAAAGACCCCTCGGGGCCAGTGACCACGTGGTTCTGAGCTTCGAATACATAGAACTACAAGTGGAGAGGGAAGCAGGAAGGACAGGACGAATGAAGCCATACTACAAGAGAGGGGACTACACAGGCATGAAGAATTTCCGGCATGGGGATCAGTGGGTCAGAGAACTGGCAGGGAAGTCAGTAAACGAGATGATGGAATATGTGACAACAATATGCAAGGAAGCTGAGGAGAGGTTTGTATCCAAGGGTAACAGAAATAACGAGAAAGCCAGGATGAGCCCTTGGTTCACCCAAAGGTGTAGAGAGGCCAAAACCAAGTGTGCTAGAGAATGGAAGAAGTATAGAAGGCAAAGGGCCCATGTGAATAAGGAGAGCAGTCGTAGAGCCAGAAATGAATATGCACAGGTAAGAAGGGAGGTCCAACGACAATACGAAAATGACATAGCAGTGAAAGCTAAATCTGACCCAAAGCTGTTGTACAGCCACGTCAGGAGAAAAACAACAGTCAAGGACCAGGTGATCAGGCTAAGGAAGGAAGGAGGAGAGATCACAAGAAACGACCACGAAGTATGTGAGGAGCTCAACGTGAGATTCAAAGAAGTGTTCACAGAGGAGACAGAAGGGACTACAGAAAGACAGAGAGGTGGGGTACACCTTCAAGTGTTGGACACAATACATACAGCCGAAGAAGAAGTGAAGAGGCTGCTAAGCTAGATACCTCAAAGGCGATGGGGCTAGATAACATCTCTCCATGGGTCCTGAGAGAGGGAGCAGAAGCACTATGTGTATCACTAACAGCAATCTTCAACACATCTATCAAAACAGGGAAACTACCTGAGGTATGGAAGACAGCAAATTTAGTCCCAATTTAAAAAAAAAAAAGATAGACACGAAGCATTAAACTACAGACCAGTGTCACTGACATGTATAGTATGTAGAGTCATGGAGAAGATTATCAGGAAAAGAGTGGTGGAGCACCTAGAAAGGAATGAGCTTATCAGCGACTGCCAGCACGGTTTCAGGGATGGGAAATCCTGTGTCACAAACCTACTGGAGTTCTATGACAGGGTGACAGCAGTAAGACAAGAGAGAGAGAGAAGAGTGGGTAGATTGCGTTTTCTTGGACTGTAAGAAGGCGTTTGACACAGTTCCACACAAGAGATTAGTGCAAAAGCTGGAGGACCAGGCAGGGATAACAGGGAAGGCACTACAATTTATCAGGGAATACCTGTCAGGAAGACAGCAGCGAGTCATGGTACGTGGCGAGGTGTAAAAGTGGGCGCCTGTGACGAGCGGGATTCTACAGGGGTCAGTTCTAGGACCGATGTTGTTTCTGGTATTTGTGAACGACATGACGGAAGGAATAGAATTAGAAGTGTCCCTGTTTGCAGATGATGTGAAGTTGATGAGAAGAATTCAATCGGACGAGGACCAGGCAGAATTACAAAGGAATCTGGACAGGCTGCAAGCCTGGTCCAGCAATTGGCTCCTGGAGTTCAACCCCACCAAGTGCAAAATCATGAAGATTGGAAATTGGCAAAGAAGACCGCAGACGGAGTACAGTCTAGGGGGCGAGAGACTACAAACCTCACTCAAGGAAAAGGATCTCGGGGTGAGTATAACACCGGACACATCTTCTGAGGCTCATATCAATAAAATAACTGCTGCAGCATACGGGCGCCTAGCAAACCTAAGAACAGCATTCAGACATCTCAATAAGGAATTGAATGCCGTGAACGTTAAGCCTGCATTGGAGTATGCAGCACCAGTTTTGAATCCACACCTAGCCAAGCATGTAAGGAAACTAGAGAAAGTGCAACAAGACTAGTCCCGGAGCTAAGGGGTATGTCCAACGAGGAGAGGTTAAAGGAAATCGGCCTGACGACACTGGAGGACAGGAGGGTTAGAGGAGACATGATAACGACATACAAAATGCTGCGAGGATTAGATAAGGTGGACAGAGACAGGATGTTCCAGAGTGGGGACACAGAAACAAGGGGTCACAGTTGGAAGTTGAAGACTTAGATGAATCACAGGGATGTTAGGAAGTATTTCTTCAGTTACAGAGTGGTCAAGAAGTGGAATAGTCTATGAAGTGATGAATAGGAGGCAGGATCCATACATAGCTTTAAGAAGAGGTATGATAAAGCTTATGGAGCATTAAGAATGACCGAGTAGAGGCCAGTGAAGAGGCGGGGCCTGGATGTGTGACTCGACCCGTGCAACCACAAACAGGCTCGACTGGAACAGCAAGAAACGGAGCAACAACAGTGAAATAACAGCTGCCCCAACAGCAACAGTCTAAGCAACAGCAGAAACAGAAGCAAAAATAGCGTCAGGAGCAGCACAAACATCTGTCAGTTTAATCAAGACCATGAGTAGTGACAATGACAGCTGTAGTTAGTTGGGGAAGTGCAGCTGCAACAAGACCAGCAGCTGCAACAAGACCAGCAGCTGCAACAAGACCAGCAACTGCAACAAGACCAGCAGCTTCAACAAGACCAGCAACTGCAACAAGGCCAGCAGCTGCAACAAGACCAGCAGCTGCAACAAGACCAGCAACTGTAACAAGACCAGCAACTGCAACAAGACCAGCAGCTGCAACAAGACCAGCAGCTGCAACAAGACCAGCAGCTGTAACAAGACCAGCAGCAACAACAAGACCAGCAGCAACAACAAGACCAGCAGCAACAACAAGACCAGCAGTAACAACAAGACCAGCAGCTGCAACAAGACCAGGAGTAACATCAAGACCAGCAGTAACAACAAGACCAGCAGTAACAACAAGACCAGTAGCAACAACAAGACCAGCAGCTGCAACAAGACCAGCAGCAACAACAAGACCAGCAGCTGCAACAAGACCAGCAGAAACAACAAGACCAGCAGCAACAACAAGATCAGCAGTAACAACAAGACCAGCAGCAACAACAAGACCAGCAGTAACAACAAGACCAGCAGCAACAACAAGACCAGCAGTAACAACAAGACCAGCAGTAACAACAAGACCAGCAGCAACAACAAGACCAGCAGTAACAACAAGACCAGCAGTAACAACAAGACCAGCAGCTGCAACAAGACCAGCAGCTGCAACAAGACCAGCAGAAACAACAAGACCAGCAGCAACAACAAGACCAGCAGCTGCAACAAGACCAGCAGAAACAACAAGACCAGCAGCTGCAACAAGACCAGCAGAAACAACAAGACCAGCAGTAACAACAAGACCAGCAGTAACAACAAGACCAGCAGCTGCAACAAGACCAGCAGTAACAACAAGACCAGCAGCTGCAACAAGACCAGCAGCTGTAACAAGACCAGCAGCAACAACAAGACCAGCAGCAACAACAAGACCAGCAGCAACAACAAGACCAGCAGTAACAACAAGACCAGCAGTAACAACAAGACCAGCAGTAACAACAAGACCAACAGTAACAACAAGACCAGCAGTAACAACAAGACCAGCAGCAACAACAAGACCAGCAGCTGCAACAAGACCAGCAGCTGTAACAAGACCAGCAGCAACAACAAGACCAGCAGCAACAACAAGACCAGCAGTAACAACAAGACCAGCAGTAACAACAAGACCAGCAGCAACAACAAGACCAGCAGTAACAACAAGACCAGCAGCAACAACAAGACCAGCAGTAACAACAAGACCAGCAGTAACAACAAGACCAGCAGTAACAACAAGACCAGCAGTAACAACAAGACCAGCAGCAACAACAAGACCAGCAGTAACAACAAGACCAGCAGTAACAACAAGACCAGCAGCAACAACAAGACCAGCAGTAACAACAAGACCAGCAGCAACAACAAGACCAGCAGTAACAACAAGACCAGCAGCTGCAACAAGACCAGCAGAAACAACAAGACCAGCAGCAACAACAAGACCAGCAGCAACAACAAGACCAGCAGTAACAACAAGACCAGCAGTAACAACAAGACCAGCAGCAACAACAAGACCAGCAGCAACAACAAGACCAGCAGTAACAACAAGACCAGCAGCAACAACAAGACCAGCAGTAAGCAACAAGACCAGCAGAAACAACAAGACCAGCAGCAACAACAAGACCAGCAGTAACAACAGAGAACCAAGAGCAGTAACAACAAGACCAGCAGTAACAACAAGACCAGCAGCAACAACAAGACCAGCAGTAACAACAAGACCAGCAGCTGCAACAAGACCAGCAGCAACAACAAGACCAGCAGCTGCAACAAGACCAGCAGAAACAACAAGACCAGCAGCACAACAAGACCAGCAGACAACAAGACCAGCAGCTGCAACAAGACCAGCAGTAACAACAAGACCAGCAGTAACAACAAGACCAGCAGCTGCAACAAGACCAGCAGAACAACAAGACCAGCAGCTGCAACAAGACCAGCAGAACAACAAGACCAGCAGTAACAACAAGACCAAGCAGCGCAACAAGACCAGCAGAACAACAAGACCAGCAGTAACAACAAGACCAGCAGCAACAACAAGACCAGCAGCTGCAACAAGACCAGCAGAAACAACAAGACCAGCAGCAACAAGACCAGCAGAACAACAAGACCAGCAGAACAACAAGA
>WNWK01011691.1:15000-17500 GCA_009830355.1 Cherax destructor | reverse complement strand
TCTCTCTCAAACTCTCTCTCTCTCTCCAGCTCTCTCTCTCGCTCTCTCTCTCTCTCTCTCTCTCTCTCTCTCTCTCTCTCTCTCTCTCTCTCTCTCTCTCTCTCTCTCTCTCTCTCTCTCCTCTGCTCTCTCTCTCTCTCTCTCCTCTCTCTCTCTCTCTCTCTCTCTCTCTCTCTCTCTCTCTCTCTCTCTCTCTCTCTCTCTCTCTCTCTCTCTCTCTCTCTCTCTCTCAGGTTGCTTATTACGGCACCTCTGTGTGGCTGTGGTGTCTCCCAGGTCAGCAATCTGGGGACCCAGTGCCAGGAACGTGACACTCTGCCTGGGAATGACAATGTTGTTGCGATGTGGCACCATTCTTGTTAATGACAATGCTGTAGGAATGTGGCATGTGAGGCACCATTCCTGGGAATGAAGTATGTGAGGCACTATTCCTGGGAATGAAGTATATGAGGCACCATTTCTGGGAATGAAGTATGTGAGGCACCATTCCTAGGAATGAAGTATGTGAAGCACCATTCCTGGGAATGAAGTATGTGAGGCACCATTGATGAGAATAAAGTATGTGAGACACCATTCCTGGGAATGAAGCATAGCCGGCACCATTACTGGGAATAAAATAAAGTATGTGAGGCACCGTTCCTGGAAATGAAGCATGGCGGGCACCATTCCTGGAAATGAAGCATGGCGGGCACCATTCCTGGAAATGAAACTTGGCCGGCACCATTCCTGGAAATGAAGCATGGCCGGCACCATTCCTGCGAATGAAACTTGGCCGGCACTATTCCTGGGAATGAAGCATGGCCGGCACCATTCCTGGGAATGAAACTTGGCCAGCACCATTCCTGGAAATGAAGCATGGCGGGCACCATTCCTGGGAATGAAGCATGGCCGGCACCATTCCTGGGAATGAAGCATGGCGGGCACTATTCCTGGGAATGAAACTTGGCCGGCACCATTCCTGGAAATGAAGCATGGCGGGCACCATTCCTGGAAATGAAGCATGGCGGGCACCATTCCTGGGAATGAAGCATGGTTGGCACCATTCTTGGAAATGAAGCATGACCGGCACCATTCCTGGGAATGAAACTTGGCCGGCACCATTCCTGGGAATGAAGCATGGCCGGCACCATTCCTGAGAATGAAACTTGGCTGGCACCATTCCTGGGAATGAAACTTGGCCGGCATCATTCCTGGGAATGAAACTTGGCTGGCATCATTCCTGGGAATGAAACTTGGCCGGCACCATTCCTGGGAATGAAGCATGGTGGGCACCATTCCTGGGAATGAAACTTGGCCGGCACCATTCCTGGGAATGAAACTTGGCCGGCACCATTCCTGGGAATGAAACTTGGCCGGCATCATTCCTGGGAATGAAACTTGGCCGGCACCCTTTCTGGGAATGAAGCATGGTGGGCACCATTCCTGGGAATGAAACTTGGCCGGCACCATTCCTGGGAATGAAACTTGGCCGGCATCATTCCTGGGAATGAAACTTAACCGGCACCATTCCTGGAAATGAAACTTGACCGGCACCATTCCTGGGAATGAAACTTGACCGGCACCATTCCTGGGAATGAAGCATGGTGGGCACCATTCCTGAGAATGAAGCATGCGGGCACCATTCCTGGGAATGAAGCATGGCCGGCACCATTCCTGGGAAGGAAGCATGGCGGGCACCATTCCTGGGAATGAAGCATGGCGGGCACCATTCCTGGGAATGAAGCATGGCGGGCACCATTCCTGGGAATGAAGCATGGCGGGCACCATTCCTGGGAATGAAGCATGGCCGGTACCATTCCTGCGAATGAAGCATGGCGGGCACCATTCCTGGGAATGAAGCATGGCCGGCACCATTCCTGGGAATGTAGCATGGCCGGCACCATTCCTGGGAATGAAGCATGGCCGGCACCATTCCTGGGAATGAAGCATGGCCGGCACCATTCCTGGGAATGAAACTTGGCCGGCACCATTCCTGGAAATGAAGCATTGCGGGCACCATTCCTGGGAATGAAGCATGACCGGCACCATTCCTGGGAATGAAGCATAGCGGGCACCATTCCTGGGAATGAAGCATGGCCGGCACCATTCCTGAGAATAAAGTATGTGAGGCAGCATTCCTGGGAATGAAACTTGGCCGGCACCATTCCTGGAATGAAGCATGGCCGGCACCATTCCTGGGAATGAAGAATGGCGGGCACCATTCCTGGGAATGAAGCATGGCCGGCACCATTCCTGGGAATGAAGCATGGCCGGCACCATTCCTGGGAATGAAGCATGGCGGGCACCATTCCTGGGAATGAAGCATGGCCGGCACCATTCCTGAGAATAAAGTATGTGAGGCACCATTCCTGGGAATGAAGCATATAAGGCACCATTCCTGGGAATAAAATATGTGACTCACCATTCCTGCGAATGAAGCATGAGGGGCACTATTCCTGGGAATGAAGTATGTAAAGCACCATTCCTGGGAATGATGTAAGGCACCATTCCTTGGAATAAA
>WNWK01011691.1:0-12500 GCA_009830355.1 Cherax destructor | reverse complement strand
AACGAAAAAACGTAGTAACGAAATAACGTAGTAACGAAATACATAAGTAACGAAATACCGTAGTAACGAAATAACGTAGTAACGAAATACCGTAGTAACGAAATACCGTAGTAACGAAATACCGTAGTAACGAAAAAACGTAGTAACGAAATAACGTAGTAACGAAATAACGTAGTAACGAAAAACCGTAGTAACGAAATAACGTAGTAACGAAATACCGTAGTAACGAAATACCGTAGTAACGAAAAAACGTAGTAACGAAATAACGTAGTAACGAAATAACGTAGTAACGAAATACCGTAGTAACGAAATAACGTAGTAACGAAATAACGTAGTACCGAAATAACGTAGTAACGAAATAACGTCGTACCGAAATACAGTAGTAACGAAATAACGTAGTAACGAAATACCGTAGTAACGAAATACCGTAGTAACGAAATAACGTAGTAACGAAATAACGTAGTAACGAAATACCGTAGTAACGAAATAACGTAGTAACGAAATAACGTAGTAACGAAATACCGTAGTAACGAAATAACGTAGTAACGAAATAACGTAGTACCGAAATAACGTAGTAACGAAATAACGTAGTACCGAAATACAGTAGTAACGAAATACCGTAGTAACGAAATAACGTAGTAACGAAATAACGTAGTAACGAAATAACGTAATAACGAAATAACGTAGTAACGAAATAACGTAGTAACGAAATAACGTAGTTACGAAATAACGTAGTAACGAAATACCGTAGTAACGAAATACCGTAGTAACGAAATAACGTAGTAACGAAATAACGTAATAACGAAAAACGTAGTAACGATAACTAACGAAAACGTAGTAACGAAATAACGTATATCGAAATACCGTAGTAACGAAATAACGTAAGAAAATATAACGAATAAGAAACAAAACGTTATAACGAAATAACGTAATAACGAAATAACGTAGTAACGAAATAACATAATAACGAAATAACGTATTAACGAAATAACGTATTAACGAAATAACGTAATAATGATATAACGTAATAATGAAACAAAATAGTAATGATATAACGTAATAACGAAATAACATAATGAAGAAGAAAAAAGAAGAAGAAGAAAGATGAAAGAACAGGATAAGTTTCTTTGTATTCTTGATGTTGAAGTAGTTTTTTCTGCAGTGCCAGGATAAACCAGGAGAGTAAAACTGTGAGGTTTATTTATGAGGTTTATTGAGGTCTATTACAAAACCCTGCAATTCACAACACACAAACACACACACACACACACACACACACACGTAGTGGAGCAGGTTCCAACTCTTTAAGGAAGTATGTAAGCTCATGGGAAGTGACATGCGGCCAGTGTAGAGCTGGGCCAGGAGCTATGTCTCGACCCTTGCAAACTCGACAACTAGGGAGTCAAACACACATGGTCTTTACACACACGAAGATCAGTCACACACGTGCCACACCACGTAAACACACCGTAGCCTTCTACACCACGAATGAGTACAGTGACTACGTGGTCCTTCTGACTACCAATATATGCAGTACATGTCCTTGCGAGCGGATGTCAGGACACCTGGTCCTTGCTGACACCACGATGATGATGCAGTGACACCGTGGTCCTTGCTGACACCACGATGATGATACAGTGACACCGTGGTCCTTGCTGACACCACGATGATGGTACAGTGACACCGTGGTCCTTGCTGACACCACGATGATGATGCAGTGACACCGTGGTCCTTGCTGACACCACGATGATGGTACAGTGACACCGTGGTCCTTGCTGACACCACGATGATGATGCAGTGACACCGTGGTCCTTGCTGACACCACGATGATGATACAGTGACACCGTGGTCCTTGCTGACACCACGATGATGGTACAGTGACACCGTGGTCCTTGCTGACACCACGATGATGATACAGTGACACCGTGGTCCTTGCTGACACCACGATGATGGTACAGTGACACCGTGGTCCTTGCTGACACCACGATGATGATACAGTGACACCGTGGTCCTTGCTGACACCACGATGATGATTCAGTGACACCGTGGTCCTTGCTGACACCGCGATGATGATGCAGTGACACCGTGGTCCTTGCTGACACCACGATGATGATGCAGTGACACCGTGGTCCTTACTGACACCACGATGATAGTAAAGTGACACCGTGGTTCTGGCTGACACCACGATGATGATACAGTGACACCGTGGTCCTTGCTGACACCACGATGATGATACAGTGACACCGTGGTCCTTGCTGACACCACGATGATGGTACAGTGACACCGTGGTCCTTGCTGACACCACGATGATGATACAGTGACACTGTGGTCCTGGCTGACACCACGATGATGGTACAGTGACATTGTGGTCCTTGCTGACACCACGATAATGGTACAGTGACACCGTGGTTCTTACTGACACCACGATGATGGTACAGTGACACCGTGGTCCTTGCTGACACCACGATAATGGTACAGTGACACCGTGGTTCTTGCTGACACCACGATGATGGTACAGTGACACCGTGGTTCTGGCTGACACCACGATGATGGTACAGTGACACCGTGGTCCTTGCTGACACCACGATAATGGTACAGTGACACCGTGGTTCTGGCTGACACCACCATGATGATACAGTGACACATTGGTTCTGGCTGACACCGTGGTCCTTGCTGACACAATGATGATAATAAAACTCTTAGTTAAACCGATTTTGCCCCCCCCCCGACTTAAACCAAGTTACGAAATCTTGGCTGACAGTCAATTCCAGACTGCATTCCTGCACACAGTGTTGCAACTCCCAACTATATTGCTAAACCTCACTTCCCTTCCCTGTCCTGAAGACCTCAGCTGGAGGTCGATATATATATATATATATATATATATATATATATATATATATATATATATATATATATATTATATATATATATATATAATATTATATAAATACTATGTCTTGTATGAAATTTGTCTACTACTATTTAAACTTTCTTATAACTTTTGAATATTAACACATTTAATGAAATTCAAACGTCCCTGTATATATATATATATACATGTATATATTCTTGTCAACACTTTCTATCATGAATATACATAGCGAGGTGTGTGTGCCTCTCAGTGTATATACTCCGAAATGTGTATGTCTCTCGGTGTGTACACGCCCAGTGGTGTGTGTGTGTGTATGTCGGTGTATATACACTGAGTGGTGTGATCTCTCAGTGTATATACACAGATAGTTTAGTGTAATCTCTATTTTAAGTGTAATATTACCCATGACTGGTGGTATACAGGCGACATGACTCTCGTTTTCGCCCTACTAGTCTTTAAAACTGGCCCGTGTTATATCAATGAGGAAGCTCTAGGCCCGTAGGGGTAACGTAGCTCCTGCAGAATGAGAGATAATCACGTGAGATAAGAGACATGGAAATAATCATTGCCAGGAACGAATGAGATAAAGAGAAAATCTGAGAAGCCTTATTTGTTACTGTTATTATAATTATTATTATTATTATTATTATTATTATTATTATTATTATTATTATTATTATTATTATTATTATTATTATTATTATTATTATTATTATTATTATTATTATCATTATTATTATTATTACTGTTATTATTATTATTACTGTTATTATTATTATTTTTTTTATTATTAACACATCGGCTGTTGTTATTATTATTATTATTATTGTTGTTGTTGTAATTATTAATGGTGAAATAGCTATACCATTTGGGGCGGGAATGTACAGGGAAGGGGAACTCATTTCTGTGGATCAAGAGACCTTCACGCGGATCACTGCACCTTCCCTGAAGTAAGTCTACAGCATCACAAGATGGAAGATGATGGAGCTGAGATGAGGCAAGATGATGCTCAGGTGTGCAAAAAGGTTCAGGGGAGGTTTTTAGAGAAGGTTCAGAGGAGGTTTTTAGTGAAGGTTCAGATTAGGTTTTTAAAGAAGGTTCAGAGGAGGTTTGTAAAGAAGGTTCAAAGGAGGTTTTTAAAGAAGGTTCAGGTGAAGTCTTTAGTTAAGGTTCTGAGAGGTTATTAGAAAAGGTTCAGGGAGGTCTTTAAAGAAGGTTTAGGAAAGTCTTTAAAGAAGGTTCAGAGAGGTATTTAAAGAAGGTTCAGAGGAGGGTTTTAAGGAATCTTCAGAAGTTCTTTAAATAAGGTTTAGGGAGGTCCTTAAAGAAGGTTCAGAGTTCTTTTTAATAAGGTTCAGAGTTCTTTTTAATAAGGTTCAAGGACGTCTTTAAAGAAGGTTCACATGAGATCTTTAAGGAAAATTCAGAGAGATCTTTAAAGAAGGCTGAGAAAGGGTCTTTAAAGAAGGTTCAGTGGTCTTTAAAGAAGGTTCAGTGGTCTTTAAAGAAGGTTCAGTGGTCTTTAAAGAAGGTTCAGTGGTCTTTAAAGAAGGTTCAGTGAAGTTCTTTAAGGAAGGTTCAGGGAGGTCTTTAAAAAAGGTTTAGGGAGATCTTTAAAGAAGGTTCAGAGGAGGTCTTTAAAGAAGGTTGAGAGGAGGTCTATAAATAAGGTTCAGGGAGGATTTTAAAGAAAGTTCAGAGGAAGTCTTTAAAGAAGCTTCAAGGAGGTCTTTAAAGAAAGTTCATAGAAAGTCTTCAAAGAAGTTCAGGGAAGTCTTTTAAAAAGGTTCAGAGAAGGTCTTCAATGAAGGTTCAGGGAGGTCTGCAAAGAAGGTTCAGGGAAGTCTTTAAAGAAGGTTGAGAGAGACAGAATGGGTCACTGGACCCATTGTCTACCTCTGTAACTACCGCCCACAGGATGAACCTAGGGTTACATGCCAGTCCCATTGCTTCAGAGGCCACAAGTGGCGAACTGTCCTTAGAACTGTGGCGAATATGAGCTTATTGAATTTTTTTAATAAATTGAGTAACCCAATTTCTCTCTTTTTTAATAAATTGAGAAACCCAATTTATTTTTTTCTAAATAAATTTAGTAACCCAATTTCACTATTATTTTTGCAATAGCGTGGCTAATTTCACTTCCCATTCGACACACCAATGACTGCATATAAAAAACCAAGTTGGTCCTCAGGAAAGTAAGAACCAATGGCTTGGAGAGAGAGAGAGAGAGAGAGAGAGAGAGAGAGAGAGAGAGAGAGAGAGAGAAGAGAGAGAGAGAGAGAGAGAGAGAGAGAGAGGTACTGGAGTTAATGAAATGCGCTAGGAAGATAAACTTAATGGTGCCTAACCTTTTAGCAGGAGCAGCAGAGAGAGAAATAGAGGAAAGGAGGGTGAGCACATGGTCTTGACGTACAAAATACTCACAGAGGATTGGAGCGAATGGATAGGGAAGGAAAGAGTTGTGGGAAGAGGGAAGCGGAGGACGTACATGGAACTTGAAAACGCACACACACACACACTCACACACACACACACACACACACACACACACACACACTCACACACAAACACACACAAACCAACACACACACACGAGGACCAGGCAGAACTACAAAGGGATCTGGACAGGCTGCAAGCCTGGTCCAGCAACTGGCTCCTGGAGTTCAACCCCACCAAGTGCAAAGTCATGAAGATTGGGGAAGGGCAAAGAAGACCGCAGACGGAGTACAGCCTAGGGGGTCAGAGACTGCAAACCTCAATCAAGGAAAAAGATCTTGGGGTGAGTATAACACCAGGAACATCTCCTGAGGCGCACAGTTACAGTGCTTCACTAACGCTGATTCAGTTACAGTGCTTCACTAACGCTACCTCAGTTGCAGTGCTTCACTAACGCTGATTCAGTTACAGTGCTTCACTAACGCTACCTCAGTTACAGTGCTTCACTAACGCTACCTCAGTTGCAGTGCTTCACTAACGCTGATTCAGTTACAGTGCTTCACTAACGCTGCCTCAGTTACAGTGCTTCACTAACGCTGCCTCAATTACAGTGCTTCACTAACGCTACCTCAGTTGCAGTGCTTCACTAACACTGATTCAGTTACAGTGCTTCACTAACGCTACCTCAGTTGCAGTGCTTCACTAATGCTGATTCAGTTACAGTGCTTCACTAACGCTGATTCAGTTACAGTGCTTCACTAACGCTGATTCAGTTACAGTGCTTCACTAACGCTGATTCAGTTACAGTGCTTCACTAACGCTGCCTCAGTTACAGTGCTTCAGTAACACTGCCTCAATTACAGTGCTTCACTAACGCTGCTTCAGTTACAGTGCTTCAGTAACACTGCCTCAATTACAGTGCTTCACTAACGCTGCCTCAGTTACAGTGCTTCAGTAACACTGACTCACGTACAGTGGTTCACTAACGCTGCCTCAGTTACAGTGCTTCAGTAACACTGCCTCAATTACAGTGCTTCACTAACGCTGCATCAGTTGCAGTGCTTCACTAACGCTACCTCAGTTGCAGTGCTTCACTAACGCTTATTCAGTTACAGTGCTTCACTAACGCTACCTCAGTTGCAGTGCTTCACTAACGCTGATTCAGTTACAGTGCTTCACTAACACTGATTCAGTTACAGTGCTTCACTAACGCTGCCTCAGTTACAGTGCTTCACTAACGCTGCCTCAATTACAGTGCTTCACTAACGCTACCTCAGTTGCAGTGCTTCACTAACGCTGATTCAGTTACAGTGCTTCACTAACGCTGATTCAGTTACAGTGCTTCACTAACGCTGATTCAGTTACAGTGCTTCACTAACACTGATTCAGTTACAGTGCTTCACTAACGCTGCCTCAGTTACAGTACTTCAGTAACACTGCCTCAATTACAGTGCTTCACTAACGCTGCCTCAGTTACAGTGCTTCACTAACACTGCCTCAATTACAGTGCTTCACTAACGCTGCCTCAGTTACAGTGCTTCAGTAACACTGCCTCAATTACAGTGCTTCACTAACGCAGCCTCAGTTACAGTGCTTCACTAACACTGCCTCAATTACAGTGCTTCACTAACGCTGCCTCAGTTACAGTGCTTCACTAACACTGCCTCAGTTACAGTGCTTCACTAACGCTGCCTCAGTTACAGTGCTTCAGTAACACTGCCTCAGTTACAGTGCTTCACTAACGCTGCCTCAGTTACAGTGCTTCACTAACGCTGCCTCAGTTACAGTGCTTCAGTAACACTGCCTCAGTTACAGTGCTTCACTAACGCTGCCTCAGTTACAGTGCTTCACTAACGCTGCCTCAGTTACTGTGCTTCACTAACGCTGCCTCAGTTACAGTGCTTCACTAACGCTGCATCAGTTACAGTGCTTCAGTAACACTGCCTCAGTTACAGTGCTTCACTAACGCTGCCTCAGTTACAGTGCTTCACTAACGCTGCCTCAGTTACAGTGCTTCACTAACGCTGCCTCAGTTACAGTGCTTCACTAACGCTGCCTCAGTTACAGTGCTTCACTAACGCTGCCTCAGTTACAGTGCTTCACTAACGCTGCCTCAGTTACAGTGCTTCACTAACGCTGCTTCAGTTACAGTGCTTCAGTAACACTGCCTCAGTTACAGTGCTTCACTAACGCTGCCTCAGTTACAGTGCTTCACTAACGCTGCCTCAGTTACAGTGCTTCACTAACGCTGCCTCAGTTACAGTGCTTCACTAACGCTGCCTCAGTTACAGTGCTTCAGTAACACTGCCTCAGTTACAGTGCTTCACTAACGGTGCCTCAGTTACAGTGCTTCAGTAACACTGCCTCAATTAGAGTGCTTCACTAACGCTGCCTCAGTTACAGTGCTTCAGTAACACTGCCTCAATTACAGTGCTTCACTAACGCTGCCTCAGTTACAGTGCTTCACTAACGCTGTCTCAGTTACAGTGCTTCAGTAACACTGCCTCAGTTACAGTGCTTCACTAACACTGCCTCAATTACAGTGCTTCACTAACGCTGCCTCAATTACAGTGCTTCACTAACGCTGCCTCAGTTACAGTGCTTCACTAACGCTGCCTCAGTTACAGTGCTTCAATAACACTGCCTCAATTACAGTGCTTCAGTAACGCTGCCTCAGTTACAGTGCTTCAATAACGCTGCCTCAGTTACAGTGCTTCACTAACGCTGCCTCAGTTACAGTGCTTCACTAACACTGCCTGAGTTACAGTGCTTCACTAACACTGCCTCAATTACAGTGCTTCACTAACGCTGCCTCAGTTACAGTGCTTCACTAACGCTGCCTCAGTTACAGTGCTTCAGTAACACTGCCTCAGTTACAGTGCTTCACTAACGCTGCCTCAGAGACAGTGCTTCACTAACACTGCCTCAGTTACAGTGCTTCACTAACGCTGCCTTAATTGCAGTGCTTCACTAACGCTGCCTCAGTTACAGTGCTTCACTAACACTGCCTCAGTTACAGTGCTTCACTAACGCTGCCTCAGTTACAGTGCTTCAGTAACACTGCCTCAGTTACAGTGCTTCACTAACGCTGCCTCAGTTACAGTGCTTCACTAACACTGCCTCAGTTACAGTGCTTCACTAACGCTGCCTCAGTTACAGTGCTTCACTAACACTGCCTCAGTTACAGTGCTTCACTAACGCTGCCTCAGTTACAGTGCTTCACTAACGCTGCCTCAGTTACAGTGCTTCAGTAACACTGCCTCAGTTACAGTGCTTCACTAACGCACGTATTCATCATGTCCAACAGGTCACATAAATTCATTAGCAACGGAATGAACATAGCAAAAAAAAACATTGAAAATAATTTGCATAATTAGCTGGTACGTGTATTAATTGACTTTTCAAATACCGCGGCTTAATTTCGGGTAAAAGATTAATGTTTTTTGATATTGTGAATTAGTGTCGAAAACCATTGTTTTTAACCTATAAGTTTTTATCGTCTTTTTAAAGTTGCCATTAAAATCCATAAGATTAAACAATATTACTCAAAAATAATGAATTTTGATATATATATATATATATATATATATATATATATATATATATATATATATATATATATATATATATATATATATATATATATATATATATATATAGGCAGGGTTATTATTGAAAGAATTAGAGGTAAGACAGAGAGTAGGATTGCAGATGAGCAAGGAGGCCTTAGAGTGGGTAGGGGATGTGTAGATCAAGTGTTTACAGTGAAGCATATATGTGAACAGTATTTAGATAAAGGTAGAGAAGTTTTTATTGCATTTATGGATTTAGAAAAGGCATATGATAGAGTGGATAGGGGAGCAATGTGGCAAATGTTGCAAGTGTATGGAATAGGTAGTGGGTTACTGAAGGCTGTAAACAGTTTTTATGAGGATAGTGAGGCTCAGGTTAGGGTGTGTAGGAGAGAGGGAGATTAGACAGGGATGTGTAATGTCACCATGGTTGTTTAATATATTTATAGATGGGGTTGTAAAAGAAGTAAATGCTAGGGTGTTGGGGAGAGGGGTGGGATTAAATTTTGGAGAATTAAATGCAAAATGGGAGTTGACACAGTTACTTTTTGCTGATGATACTGGGCTTATGGGAGATTCTAAAGAAAAGTTGCAAAGGTTAGTGGACGAGTTTGGGAGAGTGTGTAAAGGTAGAAAGTTAAAAGTGAACATAGATAAGAGTAAGGTGATGCGGGTATCAAACGATTTAAATAAAGAAAAATTGGATATTACATTGGAGAGAGGGATTTTGGAAGAAGTAAATGTTTTCAGATATTTGGGAGTTGACGTGTCAGCGGATGGGTTTATGAAGGATGAGGTTAACCATAGAATTGATAAAGGGAAAAAAAGGTGAGTGGTGCGTTGAGGTATCTGTGGAGACAAAAAACGTTATCCATGGAGGCAAAGAAGGGAATGTACGAAAGTATAGTGGTACCAACACTCTTATATGGGTGTGAAGCATGGGTTGCAAATGCTGCAGCGAGGAGGAGGCTGGAGGCAGTGGAGATGTCCTGTCTAAGGGCAATGTGTGGTGTAAATATTATGCAGAAAATTCGGAATGTGGAAATTAGGAGAAGGTGTGGAGTTACTAAAAGTATTTGTCAGAGGGCTGAAGAGGGGTTGTTGAGGTAGTTTGGTCATTTTGAGAGAATGGATCAAAGTAGAATGACTTGGAGAGCGTATATATCTGTAGGGGAATGAAGGCGGGGTAGGGGTCGTCCTAGAAAAGGTTGGAGGGAAGGGGTAAAGGAGGTATTGTGGGCGAGGGGCTTGGACTTCCAGCAAGCATGTGTGAGCGTGTTAGATAGGAGTGAATGGAGACGAATGGTTTTTGGGACATGACGATCTGTTGGAGTGTGAGCAGGGTAACATTGTGTGAAGGGATTCAGGGAAACCAGTTAATTGATTTAGTTGGACTTGAGTCCTGGAAATGGAAGTACAATGCCTGCACTTTAAAGGAGGGGTCTGGCATAGTGACAGCTGGGAGGGACAATTCTCAGCTGTCGTATCTGAGCTCCTCTGCAAAGACAGTGATTATGTATGTGTGTGGTGATAGTGTTGAATGATGATGAAAGTATTTTCTTTTTGGGGATTTTCTTTCTTTTTGGGTCACCCTGCCTCGGTGGGAGACGGCCGACTTGTTGAAAAAAAAAAAATATTTCACCAGCAAGTATCACGCTCTTCTCGCTGTGTTGCCCTTGATCAAGTCATCAAGGATACAGACACACAGTGTGTGCGGTCATGCACACACTGTGTCTGTATCCTTGATGACTTGATGTCTGTATCTGCGGGACAAGCTCTGTGATGTCTGTATCCACGGAACAAGCTCCTTGATGTCTGTATCCGTGGGACAAGCTCCGTGATGTCTGTATCCACGGAACAAGCTCCTTGATGTCTGTATCTGCGGGACAAGCTCCCTGATGTCTGTATCCACGGAACAAGCTCCCTGATGTCTGTATCCGCGGGACAAGCTCCCTGATGTCTGTATCCGCGGGACAAGCTCCCTGATGTCTGTATCCGCGGGACAAGCTCCCACCTGACAAAGAAAGACCCTGGTCACCATCCTGACCAACAACTGTACAGGTTAAATTCTACATCCTTTTATTACAAGGGACGCCTTTATCGCCGACTGCTTCAGCGATGGTAAGACTGACAGGCTCGTCGCAACACAGTGTATGAGGGTAATTAAAGACCAACTGAAGGTAAAGGTACTACTTCCCCTGCTAATAAGGTAAGCAAATTCTTGTGGTAGGTGACTCACAGGTAAGATATATGGACCGTGTTTTCTGTAATAGGAATAAAAAGGTGAGAGAGAGGGTGTGCTTCCCTGGAGCTGGTGTTGGAGACATAGTCAACAGGTTGGATAATATCATGTCAGGTAATGGGAACAAGCCCATTATCTGTCTCAGTGCTGGTGGAAATGATATTGGGAAGGGTAGGAGAGAAGAGTTGCTAGATAAGTACAGGTCAGCTATAGAGCTAATTAAGTCCAAGGGAGGGGTCCCAATCATATGTAGCATCTTGCCTAGAAGGGGAGTGGGAAATGAATGGTTGTCTAGGGCAATTGGTGCAAATTGCTGGCTAGACAGATACTGCAAGGAACTTGCAATCCCATTCATTGACAACTGGGACAACTTTTATGGCAAACATGATATGTATGCAAGGGATGGGGTACATCTCTCTGGTACAGGGGTGGAAGCACTTGCCAACTCGATCGAGAGGGCCATTGCTGACATGCATAGGATTTTAAACTGATAGAAGATAGAGGTATGGGTGTGTGGAAACAGTCAGTTAGCAACACTAGGGCTGAAAACAGTAAGTGTATAAAAGAAATTCATCATAAAGTTACAAATAAATACAATGGATCAGGTCAGCAAACAAAGGAGACAGCAGAGGAAAACAAGAGACTAGCTCCTTAAGGTTTACTATACTAATAGCAGGAGGTAAGAAATAAGATAGATGAGTTAAGATTAATTGCAAGTGCAGGAAACATAGATATTATTGCTATAACAGAGACCTGGCTCAATCTGAAAGATAGAGAGTTGCCTTCTGAATGTCACATACAAGGCTATAAATTATTCCACACTGATAGGGTCAACAGGAAGGGTGGTGGAGTAGCGATGTATGTCAGAGACAATTTAAACTGTTGTGTTAGACAAGATATAAAATTAGAAGCGTCAGCCACTGAATCTGTTTGGTTACAGCTTCTTGAGGGCCGTGTAAAACTTATCTTGGGTGTGATTTACAGGCCCCAAATCTTGATAGGGAGTGCAGTAAACTTCTATGGGATGAAATTGTAAGGCATCTACATATGAAAATGTTGTGCTAATGGGAGATTTCAACTTTAGACAAATTGACTGGAGCAATTTGACAGGAAATTTAGAGTCAAGTGACTTTCTTGATACGATTCAGGATTGTTTTTTGAAACAGTTGGTGACAGAACCAACTAGAGGAAATAACCTGCTAGACTTGGTTCTTGCCAGCAGGGAATCGCTAGTTAATAATCTTGAGGTTAATGATGAGCTTGGGGAAAGTGATCACAAATCACTCAGTTTTAATATATCATGGAATTACCCTAATAATGACAATCAAGTCTCTGTCCCTGACTTCCGCCTAGCTGATTTTGTAGGACTGAAAAA
>WNWK01011690.1:0-63291 GCA_009830355.1 Cherax destructor | reverse complement strand
TAATAACAATTAATTAAAGTTACCCTACAGGGAACACAAAGGTTCACACACCGACACTAATCTACGCACATAAAAACGTTCACAATACACTTAAACAACTATATAATTGAACAAGTTGATAATTGACATAGGTACAATATTAAATATAAATATATGTTCAAAATTATCATTGAGTGGCCACTCCTTGGTGGGCTAACTGGGATAGAGATCTCTCTTGTCTCAGGTAGTCGACGTTCAGGTCTGTCCAGGTGGATGTTATTACAGAGCGCAGATTTTCTGCGTGTCCTCCTCTGTAATAACATCTACCTTCGTATACTGATATTAATACACTTGTGTAGTAATATCATATATGGACAGTGCCTCAAGGGTGGCTAAAACTGCTGACCTCAGGGAAGTGGTGAAGGGTGTATGGATGAACACTTGGAGCCACGGACCTGGGGTGGGACTTGCTGACCTCGGGGAAGTGGTGAAGGGTGTATACCTGGAACCACGGACCTAGGGTGGGACTTGCTGACCTCGGGAAAGTGTTGAAGGGTGTATGGATGAACACTTGGAACCACGGACCTTGGGTGGGACTTGCTGACCTCAGGGAAGTGGTGAAAGGTGTATGGACGAACACTTGGAACCACGGACCTGGGGTGGGACTGCTGACCTCTGGGGGAAGGGACTGGGTGAGGAATAAAAAATATCGAAAAAAAATTCCAGAACTTCAGGTGAAGGGAAGACATCCGGGGGCCCACGGATGGATTCCTGGAAGGTAAGATTACTGTGTAGGATAGGAAGTGGGAAGGGAGAATATCTGAGGGAACACAGATGGACTCCTGGACACATGAACCTGGGTAAAGTAGGATAGTGTCGGATAGGCAGTGGGGAAGGGAGAATATCTGAGGGGACACAGATGGACTCCTGGACACATGAACCTGGGTAAAGTAGGATAGTGTCGGATAGGCAGTGGGGAAGGGAGAATATCTGAGGGGACACAGATGGACTCCTGGACACAAGAACCTGGGGAAGATAAGATTACTGAGTGTAGGACAGGCAGTGGGGAAGGGAGAATATCTGAGGGGGACACAGATGGACTCCTGGACACATGAACCTGGGACAGGTAGGATAGTGTAGGATAGGAAGTGGGGAAGGGATAATATCTGAGGGACGCATGAACCTTGGGAAGATAAGATTTCTGAGTGTAGGACAGGAAGTAGGGAAGGGAGAATATCTGATGGACAGATGGACTCCTGGACACATGAAACTGGGGAAGGTAGGATAGTGTCGGATAGGCAGTGGGGAAGGGAGAAAATCTGAGGGGATACAGATGGACCCCTGGACACATGAACCTGGGAAAAGCATCAAAAACACAGTAAGTTGACCTTAAACGAACCTCTGGCCTCCACTCTGAGGCTGACAGTGGTCGCAAACCTTTGCCCTACTACTGTTACTACAACTACTATTACTATTACTAGTAATAATGATAATAATAATATATAATTATGTAATTATAATTATTAGTTTCATCTACTTCTGTTCACCTACCAGTAACTAGGTACCCGGTGTTCTATATAGTATGTGTTTCTATATAGTATGTGTTTCTATATAGTATGTTATATAGTACAGTTACATTGATTATCATACATAGCAGCATATGTGTAGAGAACCTAGGATAACCCAAAAAGTGTCAGACATAATGGAAATAAGTCACTCTGACATTTTTGGGTTATCCTAGGTTCTCTTTACCGCATAGATGCATTCTCTTATATCTAGGCCCAAATTTACTGCTCACAGTTTATCTGAGTGAGCTGAGCTCATGGCGTAAAACTACAGCACGGACCCTGGCTTCAAAGCCAGGACGCTGTCCGGGAAGACTGCTGCGAATCCGACACCATCAGATGACCTTGAACCATCGGTGTATACTGCGATGGCATGGGAATGAGAACGGAAGTGGTCTAGAAAAAAGAGCAGAAGCCGCCGTAGGTAGTTGGGCATTCGCGCAAGATATATATATATATATATATATATATATATATATATATATATATATATATATATATATATATATATATATATATATATATATATAGACATATTTCCTAAGATGTGCTCCTTCATATGATAACCCTATACTGCACGAATATGACAGTATCCTCAGGCAGATCTTTACCTTACTCTAGAAGATGGGCAGTGGGACCAAGCTACACTCCCATTTGTGTCCGCAAGTCATCTCAGATTGCTCTACCTGCTTTCCTGTCTTCATGCATTGCATCCAGAGGGCTTGTAGCAGCAATTCTCCCTGAACATCTTAGGGACACGATTGGAATCCATGACCAAAAGTTCATTGATGGAGCCAGGATCTGGGATAATCTAACAGGCTCTGAAACCAGGCCTGCTCTCCCCAACAACTACTAATAGTCGCACTGGGATGGCCCAATAGTAGAGAATATAGCCTCAGCAATGCTTCAGAGTGTGTCAGGAAAGGATAGAGCCCGCCTCCTTGCAGTGAGAGCTCCTCATGCAGGAGACTTACTTTTGGTTGTTCCCAACTCCAGCCTTGGCACACGCCTCGACCTACAGACCATCCGCATTGGTGTTGCCCCTATTCTCGCCGAACACAGGTGTATTTGTGGCAGTGAAGCAGCAGACCGATTCGGGTACCATGGACTTGTGTGTCGTAAATCCGAGGGAAAGATTGCAAGACATGAAGAGGTTAATAACATTATCAAGAGGAGCCTCACAACAACCGGATGCCCAGCAGTAAGGAAACCACCCCAACTATGCAGATCTGATAGCAGCCAAAAGCGTCCAGATGGTATCACCCTTCAAGCCTGGACAGACGGCAAGCAGGTGGTGTGGGACTACACATGTGCATCTACCTTGGCTGATACCTATCTCCAATACACCAGGGAGGAAGGAGGGGCAGCTGCCCATTCAGGAGTCCCAGAAGTCGAGAAAATATGGAGAACTTGCCCATCATTATATGTTTGCTCCCATAGGCTCAGAGACCCTTGGCTCATGGGGAAAGAGTGCATCTAAGTTCCTCAAGGAGCTGGGGAAAAGACTCAACAGGGTAACTAGGGATCCCAGGGCAGCTAGTTTTCTGTTCCAGCGACTCAACGCTGCTGTTCAGAGGGTTAATGCATGCTGTATTCTGGGCACGCGCCCCAGCTCGAAGGAGCTGGATGAGATTTTCGCATTATAATCAGTGACAAACATGTAACAATATGTACTAGACATGTATCTCTCACACCTCGTGTACTGTATATGTCATTTTTTATATCAACAATGTATCTCTCAAATCTTTTGTACCATATTATGTAATAAAATATACCTTTTGGTAAAAAAAAAAAAAAAAGATGGGGTGGTAGGGGAAGTGGAATATTCAAATGGCTTCAGGAAGAAATCCAAATAAACTACAGACCTAGCTGATATTATTGACATACTATATAGAAACACATACTATATAGAACACCGGGTACCTAGTTACTGGTAGGTGAACAGGAGCAGATGAAACTAATAATTATAATTACATAATTATATATTATTATTATAATTATTATTATTACTAGTAATAGTAATAGTAGTTTATCAAAGTAAGATGATAAGCTGTATTTTGAGCAACACCTAACCTATACATATCACATCCTTATCTAAGACTTATTGACATCACACATCGTTATCTAAGACTCACAGTGACATCACTCATCGTTGTCTAAGACTCACAGTGACATCACTCATCACTGTCTAAGACTCACAGTGACATCACTCATCGTTGTCTAAGACTCACAGTGACATCACTCATCGTTGTCTAAGACTCACAGTGACATCACTCATCGTTGCCTAAGACTCACAGTGACATCACTCATCGTTGTCTAAGACTCACAGTGACATCACTCATCACTGTCTAAGACTCACAGTGACATCACTCATCGTTGCCTAAGACTCACAGTGACACCACTCATCGTTGCCTAAGACTCACAGTGACATCACTCATCGTTGTCTAAGTATATCTTTAGTTATGGAATTGATCCCAACGATTCCAAGTGTTTTAACTGTAGTGACGAGTTTGCCAGCACACAGTCTAAACTTAATGGTTAATATTCTGTCCGTAAGATGCATCAACCATTACATATTGACGCCGTTCACAAGAGGAAGACTCAGTCATATTTATCATTAAAGCTTTAAGTGTTCTCTTTCATAAGTATTCTTTAGTTAGAGTAGATCCCAACGATTCAGGTTAACCTGATAGTGACAGGTTTGGCAACCAGTCTAACTTAGGTTAATATTTGTGAGATGCTCACTCATGCACATTTGAGCCTTCCAAGAGGAAACATCATATCAAATATTGTTATTAAAGTATTATAAGTAGATTTCCCTTGCATAAAATGTTATAGAGAATATAAGTTGACCTGACCTGCAAGGGGCTTGACCTGGTGACCCAAACACTTTACTCTCGTTGATAAACTCCTGAGTGACCACACCTTATACCTCCCGTTCATACAACTTGACCTGTGACCAAAACTTTCCTCGTTGTAACTTGACTGTACCTTAAACACTACCTCGATACAACTGACCTGGTGACCCAACAACTTTACCTTCCAAAGTTAGATACAACTTGACCTGGTGACCCACCACACTTTACCTCCCGTTGATACAACTTGACCTGGTGACCCAACACACTTTACCTCCCGTTCATACAACTTGACCTGGTGACCCAACACACTTTACCTCCCGTTGATACAACTTGACCTGGTGACCCAACACACTTTACCTCCCGTTGATACAACTTGACCTGGTGACCCAACACACTTTACCTTCCGATAATACAACTTGACCTGGTGACCCACCACACTTTACCTCCCGTTGATACAACTTGACCTGGTGACCCAACACACTTTACCTCCCGTTGATACAACTTGACCTGGTGACCCAACACACTTTACCTCCCGTTGATACAACTTGACCTGGTGACCCAACACACTTTACCTCCCGTTGATACAACTTGACCTGGTGACCCAACACACTTTACCTCCCGTTGATACAACTTGACCTGGTGACCCAACACCTTTACCTCCCGTTGATACAACTTGACCTGGTGACCCAACACACTTTACCTCCGATGATACAACTTGACCTGGTGACCCAACACACTTTACCTCCCGTTGATACAACTTGACCTGGTGACCCAACACACTTTACCTCCCGTTGATACAACTTGACCTGGTGACCCAACACACTTTACCTTCCGATGATAAAACTTGACCTGGTGACCCAACACACTTTACCTCCCGATGATGCAACTTGACCTGGTGACCCAACACACTTTACCTTCCGATAATAAAACTTGACCTGGTGACCCACCACACTTTACCTCCCGTTGATACAACTTGACCTGGTGACCCAACACACTTTACCTTCCGATAATAAAACTTGACCTGGTGACCCAACACACTTTACCTCCCGTTGATACAACTTGACCTGGTGTCCCAACACACTTTACCTCCCGATGATACAACTTGACCTGGTGACCCAACACACTTTACCTCCCGATGATACAACTTGACCTGGTGACCCAACACACTTTACCTCCCGATGATACAACTTGACCTGGTGACCCAACACACTTTACCTCCCGATGATACAACTTGACCTGGTGACCCACACACTTTACCTCCCGATGATACAACTTGACCTGGTGACCCAACACACTTTACCTCCCGATGATACAACTTGACCTGGTGACCCAACACACTTTACCTCCGATGATACAACTTGACCTGGTGACCCAACACACTTTACCTACCGATGATACAACTTGACCTGGTGACCCAACACACTTTACCTCCCGATGATACAACTTGACCTAGTGATCCAACACACTTTACCTCCCGATGATACAACTTGACCTAGTGATCCAACACACTTTACCTCCCGATGATACAACTTGACCTGGTGATCCAACACACTTTACCTCCCGATGATACAACTTGACCTGGTGGCCCAACACACTTTACCTCCCGATGATACAACTTGACCTGGTGGCCCAACACACTTTACCTCCCGATGATACAACTTGACCTGGTGACCCAACACACTTTACCTACCGATGATACAACTTGACCTGGTGATCCAACACACTTTACCTCCCGATTATACAACTTGACCTGGTGATCCAACACACTTTACCTCCCGATGATACCACTTGACCTGGTGACCCAACACACTTTACCTCCCGATGATTCAACTTGAACTGGTGACCCAACACACTTTACCTCCCGATGATACAACTTGACCTGGTGACCCAACACACTTTACCTCCCGATGATACAACTTGACCTGGTGGCCCAACACACTTTACCTCCCGATGATACAACTTGACCTGGTGGCCCAACACACTTTACCTCCCGATGATTCAACTTGAACTGGTGACCCAACACACTTTACCTCCCGATGATACAACTTGACCTGGTGACCCAACACACTTTACCTCCCGATGATACAACTTGACCTGGTGGCCCAACACACTTTACCTCCCGATGATACAACTTGACCTGGTGACCTAACACACTTTACCCACAAAGTTTTCTACTTAGCTTAATTTTAGCTACAATACATAGATTTTCACACTTTTAAGCAGAATTGCTTCTGCAATTGAATTTTATGTTAAAAGTAAGCTAAATTATGTTATTTTTGTGAAGTAGCTTATAATACATATTTTAACAAAAAAATTGAAGTTTTTCTTTATCACTGTCTACTGCCTCAAATGTTTTATTGAAAAACGTCAGTAAATTTGTTAGGCAGGAACGACCTCTCGTGAACCCATGCTGAGATTCATTAATCAAATTATGTTCTTCAAGGTGACTTCTAATAATATCAGCTATAATTGATTCTAATAATTTGCCTTCTATAGACGTGAGGCTTATTGGACGGTAATTTGATGGAATTGACTTATCTCCTGATTTGAATATAGGAACTACATTAGCTATCTTCCACATCTCTGGCACAACACCAGTTAGGATGGACGCATTAAACACGCTCGTTAATGGCTAACTAAATTTCATCTTGCATTCTTTAAGTACCCTGGAAAACAACTCGTCGGGTCCCGGGGACTTATTTTGCTTCAGTGTATCTATCTGTTTGATAACCATGTCCCTCGTGACAGTAATATTCGTTAACTTGAATTTTTCAAAAACTGAATAATTATTAATTTCTTGAATCTCATTTACGTCTTCTTGTGTAAAGACTGACCAAAAATAATCATTGAATAGAGAACACATTTCCACCAGTTCGCTATCCGTCAGCTGTCCATTCACAATTTTCAGAGGTCCTACCTTTTCCCTCACTTTCGTCCTATACACTTGAAAGAACCCTTTTGGATTAGTCTTTGATTCATTAGCAACTCTAATTTTATAGTCACGTTTAGCTTTTCTAATCCCATTTTTACTTATCTTTTAAACAGAACATATTGGTCAATAAGGTTAACCTCTCCTCTTTTGATGCGAATATAAATTCCCATTTTCTCTCCTACCCTACTAAATATTTTAGCCTCCTGTTAACCCATTTGGGAACATTATTATTTGACCTAATTTGTCTCTGGGGAAAATATATATGCTCTGAGCACGTTGTACATTATTAAGAAAAAAATCATAAATGCAGATCCCTTCGTAATCGTAAGTATGATCATCGTCAATAAAATTATTAGCAAGATTACCCGAATCGAGATTAGACAGGTGTTCCCTAAGTCCATTATAATTGGCAGAACGAAAATCAGGGACTTTTACAGTATTATCATTATTTTCGTATTCCCAGTTAATGCTAAAAGTGATGGATTTGTGATCACTTGCGCCATGCTCTTCAGCAATCTCTAGATTACGCAGCTCAGTTCTGGTCTCCATATTACAGAATGGATATAAATTTGTTAGAAAATATTCAGCGTAGAATAATTAAATTAATACATAGCATTATAAATCTTCCGTATGAAGAGAGATTGTAGTCCCTTAAATTATATTTACTTGTAAGACGAAGAATGAGGGGAGACATGATCGAAGAGTACAAGTGGAAGATGGGTATTAACAAAGAGGATATAAATAAGGTCTTGAGGTTATCTCCAAGAGAGAACCCGCAATAATGGATTCAAATTAGATAAGTTTAGATTTAGAAAGGATATAGGAAAGTATTGGTTTTGAAATAGGGTAGTTGACGAGTAGGGTTATTGAAGCTAGGACCTTGGGTAGTTTCAAATTTAGTTTGGATAAATACATGAGTGAGAGGGGTTGGATTTGAGTTGAACTTGCCCATGGGTAACATTGAAAATTGGGGTGAGCAAATATTATCTTAGTGGGAATGATTGTGAAGAACATGCCTAGTATGGGCCAACAGGCCTGCTGCAGTGTTCCTCTTTTATTATGTTCTTATGTTTCTTTATTTGACAAGACCAGATCGAGCAAATTATTACCCCTGGTAGGCTATTCAATTTGACTAAAGTTAAAACCCCCTATTGTCACTACATTATTGTTACATATTAATATTACATATTACACCTAAAATTAGTTTTTCTTGACCATCTACAAACTCTACCCAAACAGATTCTGTTACTAATCCATCTGTTTTTATACCTGTTTTTATGCAACAATTTATATTTTCTCGTACATATAATGCAACTCCACCCCCTTCCCATTATATCTATCCACATGAAACAACTTAAACTCTTGAAAATGACACTCAGCAATCATATCTCAATTCTTTAAATCATGCCATGTTTCAGTTATTGCAATGTCATCAAAGTTCCTAGCACACACTACCAAACGTAATTCATTAATCTTATTTCTTGCACTTCGATTGTTAGCATAAAATACAGTCATATGTTTTTTATTCTGCACCTTTTTCCTATTCACCTTTGCTTTTTCACATTTTCTGTAATTATCATTACCCAGTGTTACCCCCTGACTGCTATTATTAAGATTCATAATATCAAAGCCTAAGTCAATATATCCATACTCATTATTTTAAATTTCTATACACATTCCTCTAACTAATCCTAGTTTTAAAGCCCTAACAACATCCTCAACTGAGCTAGCAAGAGAACCCACACCTGCCCAGGATAAGTGAACCCCATCCCTGGCATACATGTCAGCAGGCATGTCCCGATTATTCGAATTAAACAACGTCTTAGTTATAGCAAATACATCAATGTTACCTGCACTAGCAACTAATCTCAACTAGTCCATCTTATTCCTAGCACTTCGACTATTAATATAATATATGTTTAAAGACCCTCCTTTCTCTTTATCCTTACTGCTCATTTCTGTTTTTTCACTATACCTATTACTGTTCTTGTTATTGTTAAGATTTATGATGTCAAAGCCTAAATCAATATTACGACACTCATTATTTTCCATTCCTAAACCCATACCTCAAACTAATCCTAGTTTAAAGTCTTAACAACACCCTCAACTGAGCTAGCAAGAAAACCCACACCTGCCCTGGATAAGTGAACCCCATCCCTGGCATACTGTCGTTTCTACTGTGGAAATGGTCCCAGTTGTCAATGAATGGTACTGTATTATCCTTACAATGTTTGTCCAGCCAACAATTAATACCAATTGCTCTGGACAATATTTATTTCCATCACCCCTTCTTGGCACAATGCCACATATAACAGGGCTCCCTCCCTTCTTCCTAATCATGTCTATTGCTGTCTTGTACCTTCTAACTAAATCCTCACTTCTACGCTTGCCTACATCATTGCCTCCAGCACTGAGGCAGATAATAGGATTTATCCCATTACCATCCATGATGCTGTCAAGTAGGCTAACAATATCCTCCATCCCAACCCCAGGAAAGCAGAACCTCCATCTCCTACTCCTATCCATCAAGCTGAAGGTCCTATCCATATACCAAACCTGGCTATCCCCAACAACAACGTTTTTGCCTTCCTTGGTGTCGTTTGTCGTTACGTTCCCAGTAGTCGACTCACATTCATCAGATAGCATGGAGAATGAGTTTGATGTTTCCACAACAGTTTCCTGGATCTTCGTTGTTTCTACCTCTCCATCTGTCCACTTATTCTTACAATCAAGGGGGAAGCGCTAAACCCGTAGGATTATACAGTGCCTGTGGGGGGAAGTGGAAGGTATTCAGGTTTAATTCACGGAACTGGAGCATAGATCCAATTCCCTTGATCAAGAGCCCATCACCAGCATCAATGAACCTTCCTTGAGGGGATCCGTCCACTTGATCCTTAACTTTGTCACATGTTTTCCAGCCACTGTCCAGGTTCCTTTCTTGGCTTGAGGATTCACAAGAGGAAGATTACTACGAATCCTCTTGTTTTCCTCAGTCAGTCACTGTATCTCAAGCTTAGCCACCCTCAGTTCCTCCTTAAGCTGCTGGTAGAGTTGCTCAAGAGAGGACATCTTGGTTCAGATTCACAGAGAGCACACTAGACAAGTCTTCACAGAGCTAAGTACAGGTCACCACTGACAGCTAAGTACAGGTAAATTTAGATTTAGAAAAGACATAGATAAGTACTGGTTTTCGAACAGAGTTGTGGATGTGTGGAACAATCTTCCGAGTAGGGTGATCAAGACTAGCACTTTGGGTAGCTTTAAAAAGAGATTGGACAAATATATGAATGGGATGGGTTGGGTTTGATTGGTGTCGTGGGTACGGGAGTAAATTCTTAGGTAGTTTTGGGTAGGGGTGGTTTTGATAAGATCCTGCTTTGTATGGGCCAGTAGGCCTTCCGCTGTTTTCCTCCATTCTTATGTTTTTTATGTGGGTTTCTTGGCAAGGGGTTCAGTTATGTTATAGAAGCTACTGTTTTGGTTGAAGTTGTTGGATATACAGATAATTGATGACTCCAGGTTTCTTCGGTGTTGAGTGTTGTCTTTTCTGGCGATAAGTCTTGCGTTTCTGTAGTTTATTAAATGGTTGTGTGAATTTCGGTGTTAAACACAGGCATTCCTTGGGTCATCAGATCTGCCTGCGTACTGGTGTTCTGAAATACGTGTTTGGAGATCTTTGGATGTTTCGCCCACGGATAATTTGCTGCAGTCATTACACGGGATTATGTATTCCCCTGTAGAGGATTGAAGCTTGTCCTCACTATTACTGGTAATGTCCTTGATGGTGGTGGAAGTGGAGGTAGATACTTGGAATGAGGTATTGGAAAAGATGATGGAAACGTGTTTGGCAATGGAGTTGGTGGGGAGGACTATGAATCTACTCTCGTCAGTGTCTTCATCCCTAGCCTCTATCACCCTACTCGGAAGATTGCCACATGCAGGTTCAGATCCAATCTACCCAGCATTCTCCACCTGACTCCATCCTATAAATACTCACGTACCTTTCACCCAGGTAGATCTGTTTGTGACATGATAAAGCCCACTGTGTGGGCGAAACGTTGTCAATAAAGGATCACATTATATTGCTTATTTGTTTATTTTTTCATTGTGTCGGTATTTCATACCATATACTTCCTTATGTTCTTATGTTTTTATGAATAAATGTAGGATCTGTTGCCTGTACTCAAAGTGGTATTTGAGTTTATGTTTCCTCAGTATTACTACGATTATTTATTATATCATTAATAAAGTTGAAAAGTATTCCCCTGTTCAGTTTATGTCCCTTAAACGTTCTCATTGCTATACATTAGTCATTGGGCATTAGTGACGTAACTGGAGTTTACTCCCCCCAACTCCCCGCCCTTGTATTTCATGGGGGTGACACCAACCCTAGCAATGCCACTGCCTCTCCTTCCAACACACCTTCCAACACTGAACCTTCTACATCTGCCACACCCTCTCTAGCCTCAACTGTTCCCTCTGTCCCCTCCTCTTCCACCTTTTATGCACCCTCTAATCATAACTTCACCATAGGCTCCAATAATCTTATCCCTGCTCACACCTCCCATTATTCTACCAGAAGCAAACACAGCTGCCCCAAAGAACACTTACACATTGACACCAGACTAGAGCGTGACGACATTGAAAAAAATATTAAACAGAAACCCTTACTCTCTCCTTCGTCAGACAGACACAGTAAATTAGACGATTGTTGCATCAAAGATGTGCTGATTGCACAACTAGGATGGGACCAAAACCTGAACTAGCGTGAAGTCTACACCCTGCCGCCACAAGCAACACTCAACATGGCACTTAAGGTCACACAATTTAATATACGCAGCAACAACATGAACCAGCACATCCTGGCTAAATGAGGCTGAATGTCTTGATGTGCTGCTTTTAAACAGTACATTTGTGCAGGACACCCAGCGAATCAGACACTGGGTTACACTACACGCCAGTCTAGCGCTGGTCCCTATAATGGTACTGCCATTGTGGTGAACAGCACTATTCGACATGACTTTCTAAACATCCCCTTCACCTGTCCTCACAGCTTGGCTGTTAAAGTCTTCACTCGTCACAGCCCCATTACTACCTACACTACTTATGTTCGACCTAACTCCTACATAAACATTCTTGACTTAACACTTCCCTTTAATCACTCTAACATTCGTGTCTATCTTCGTGCAGACCTAAACGCAAAACATACAGACTTACACGACACATACACTAACACACATGGAAACAAACTGCAACAATTATTCGCACGAAAACACCTAATGCACCTCGGCCCTCACTTCAACACCTTCTTTGGTCCTAGGGGCCACGGAAAACCAGATATAATTATTACAAATAGAGCCAGCCTCTATCTTCACCACCACATTACACCAGGTCCCCTCTCTGGCTCAGACCACATACCCATCACCCTTCACATCTCTTCAAGCCCTATCCTCATTCCCTCAAGACATATTCCTTCCTTCTCCAACACTTAAACAATACTAACCACTTACATAACTTAGACAACAGACCGACATCAGACACTGACACACATATAGCACATATACAAGACTCTATAACACAGGCTGCTGATAATGCAGTTACTAAAAAACAGTATACTATCAGATTCTTCTTCCGTCCATCTGAAAGGACAAAACGCCTTCTCCTCTACTACCGTCACCGATTTACCACCAACCACCACAGATATGCACATGTCAGCAGAGACCTCACCTTCCTGAGAAACAACATCATTCGTAGCTTGAATGAGGATCATTCCAAACACTGGCTATCCCTCATCTAGGCTGCTGATTCACACCGCATACGGGGTCGCAGGGAATTCTGGGCTTTCATCTGGAACGTCACTGGAGTCCCAAAAACAGCGCACTTCCAACACATAATACCCAACACAAACATTACTGACCCAACATAAGCAGCACATGCCTTTAAAGACATATGGGAAAATATTTTCCACCCTCACCCTCCTGATCCAGCTGCACAACAACACACACAAGATGTAGAACACTGGGTCTCCACACATAGACCTGTCCTGACCCTATCATACAGCTATCTTCTCTCACCTCCACCCACATTCTCAACACTCCCTTCTCTCAACCTCTTGTTAAATCCTTAATCTTGAAGCTTCCTCCCAAAGCACCTTGAGCTTCTGGACTTTCCCACCACATTCTCCGCCACCTCCCTGACTCTCATTTCTGCTCTTTCTGACCTTTACAATGCTTGCCTTGCCTATGGCTACTTTCCACCCCTTTTCAAAAATACTATCGCTACACTTATCCCCAAACCCAACAAGGACCCAACTGACCCGAGGAACTATAGTCCCATCAGCCTATTAGAAACCCTCAGAAAGACCTTTGAACGACTCATTAACAATAGACTGAGGACTCACTTAGAGATGAACCACCTCCTGACCGACCGACAATTTAGCTTCCGCCAACACCGCTCAACGCAGTCAATAAGACCCATGGATGTTCAATGGCCCTGGTTGAAAAAAAGGACGTGGAGAAAGCCTTCGACACGGTCTGACATTTTGGGCTCAAGTACAAGCTATTTAACCTTTTCGACCTTCCTCCGAATGTCAAAAAATTACTAAGCAGCTTACTTGACGGTCGTACGATGAGCATTAAGTTCCAAAACTGTCTCACTGACTTCTTCCTTCATGCAGGAGTTCCCCAAGGCTCTGTGCTCTCCCCTACTCCATACATCCTTTACACAAACGACATTCCAGATCCTACACACAACAACAGACTCACACTAGCATACGCAGATGACATCACACAGCTCACCACACATGAACAATGCAGATATCAATCACTCAGAACACAAAGCGAGGGAGATTCTTTGGCGCATCAAAACTAATGCCAATAAATCTAAGATTACATACTTCTTCCCAAAGGGACGCCCACCACCACTGTCGAACTCAGAACCACCACTACAAAAACACCCATCCCATGAACACGCAACCCTACTGTCTTAGGAGTTAATTTGGACTCCAATCTTAGACTACACACTCACATAAACGCCAAAAGAGCTATGGCCAGTTCCGCCCTTGGGCGACTGTCCAAGCTCATAGGCTCACACCCTCACACTAAACTACACCTGTACAAGGCCCTCATATGGCCACTTATCACAATATACCTCTTGCTCTTTCCCTCGCTGCCAAAACAAATGTTCTGAAACTGCAGAGAATCCAGAACCGTGCACTGCGGCTGGTGCTGGGCGTGGCGTGGGACGACTTTGCTACTAGTGAGTCTCTCTACATCAGGACTGGTACCTCGGTGCTGAACGTGTTCTGGAAAGTCCTCAGTGACAGGCAGATGGACTGACCAGAAACCCACCAAGACACATGGACGAACTTCCTCGAAGAAACAATTAGACGGCCAGGTAACGCTAAACCTCTTCCAATCTCTATACAATCCTGCTCCTCCCCCTCTCTATTTCTAACCTCTAAGCTCAACTTCTGCCCTGCCCTCTGCCCCTGCAGAGGGCAGGGCACTCTCCATCCCATAAACTGCATTGAGAAGCAGGCTACAGCAGACTTGCGTATGGCGTTTGAGCTACACCCATAAGAGAAAGTCTTTTGCCACCCTAACCGGTTCTGCCACTGCGCTCACACAGTCTTACAATCAGCACGATCAAACAGCCATTCCATCTTCTCTGCCAACCAACGCTATGCAGCTGGGTATAGCCCCGGCACTTTTTTGTCCTTTCTGCTTATCCCTTCCTCTCCCCCACTTATCTTCCACTATCCAAATCTCCCTTTCACCCACATGGGTCTTACCTGGGAGTACTAACTGAACTGAACTGAACTGAACACAAAGTTCAAAATATTCCAATTTCAAAACAGTGTCCAGAATAAACAATGTAGGACTTCCTGGCACTAAAATAACATTTCCTCTGAGTATTAGGTACGTTTTCTGGCTTGAATTCCATTTAGATGAATTCCATTTAGATGAATTCCATTTAGATGAATTCCATTTAGATTTTTTATTCACATAAAAAAATTTTATTCACACCAAAAAATAGAAGATTAACTGCTATGCAATATTGTAATAATTGTATAAATAATAGTGCATTCGTGAACGCACATTAGACCCACCACTGACATGTATTTTACATGTCACGTGATTTATTTTCTATTGAACATTGGCAAAAATCGAACATTTATGCTAATTTGGGCTCAATTTCAAGCTATTTTCATTGTTAAAACCAATAAAAGTTATCTCCATTCCTGTAACATATCTTCCTTTCTATCCAATGAGACCAAGAAACCGTGAATAGAACTGTAAAAAAAACATACAAAAATACACTGCAAAGTCGCTGTTTTAATCCAAAACGCATTTTTTTTTCATTATGCTCTGTGTGCTGCAGGATTTGTTTTATATGGTGCACACTTACCACATAGATGCATTCCCTCACATCTAGGCCCAAATTTACTGCTCACAGCTCATCTGAGTGAGCTGAACTCATGACGCAGTACTACAGCTGGGACCCAGCCTTCAAAGCCATAGAACTATGGGACGGGTCCCTCAAAAGGTTAAAAGCACCACAATGTCTGGGAACAAGTTAAGTCCCTTCACTTGAACTCCTTGGAATGCAGGCAAAAACAATGCATCATAATACACTTGGGAAATCCTAGAGGGTCTAGTCACAAATCTACACACAGAAATCACTCCCCATGAAAACAAAAAACTCGGCAGGCGGTGCAACATTGCCCCGCCCCCACACTGAAATGCAGGGGTACCATTAGTACACTAAGAGAACACAATAGATGTCAAAGGCCCAATACTTTTCAACTGCCTCCCAGCATATGTAAAGGGGGATTACCAATAGACCCCTGACCATCTTGAAGAGGGATCTGAAGAGGCTCTTAACACCTGACTAGCCAGGCTGTAGTTTATATGTTGGTTTGAGAGAAGCTGTCAGTAACAGCCTGGTTAATTAGGCCCAGATCCACTGCAAGACCTAGTCATGGACTGAACTGTTGGGGCACTGACCCCTGGAACACTCTCCAGGTATACTCCAGGCACGTACAGTAAGTCTCCGCTTTACGGCGTTTCACCTTACAGTGTTCCGCTAATACGGGCATTTCAAATTATGACCAAAAGTCGGTAAACGGCTCCCCACACCTGACTTTTTAATACGTTCACCGCGCCCCACCCGGTTTGTATATATTCTCCATGAGCACCGCATCTTTCCATTATGTTTGGAAATTTTCCAAAATTTCAAGGGTTTTGAAGTTATTTCATGTTTGATATATATACTCTGATAATTATGTGTACCTGTTCCTAAATCAACTTACACACTGTGCTGGCGTGCAGGTACACTTAGAGTGCCTTATTAGTCTTGAGGATGCCATATTAATAATGATAATAATAATAATATGCAATAATAATCACTGAGGCGCATTAAATGTCGTATATTACATTAATATAAACATTTTCATTAATCCATCTATGTTATTTTTTTCAAAATTATATAATAAACACGCTACGTAACATATAAACATGATAAATACACCCAGCAGTAGAATAAATTAACATAAATATGAGATGATACGTGTTTGAACCAAAACCAGATGCGTTCGTCTACTTGTTTACATAACACATTTCTCTCCTCTCTCATTTACTCGTTCTATCTCTCTCTCTCTCGATTATTCGCTTACCCACCTCTCACCCTACATTTAGACTACAAATATTTTAAGATAAGTAATGAGTACTGTATATAGATTTTATAGTTACATAGCACTTTAAATGTCGTAGTATATTACGTGTAGGTGGGGTGGCCTGGCTGGCTACCATACCTCCCACACCAGACTTCCTACAGATAAATACTACTCACCTCTCACCCTTCATTAAGACTACAAATATTTTAAGGTAAGTAATGGGTGTACTCTGTGTATTTTACTTTTTATTGTTTTTAATGCCTAGTTCTATTGCTAGCTTAATATATTTATTGTCAAATTGTTATCTGGCATTTATATGCATTTATAAATAGAAAAAAAAATGGCATTCTACTTTCCTGCGATGTCTGCTTTCCGGTGGTATCCTGGAACGTAATCTGCCGTATAAGTGGGGCCCTACTGTACAGGTATCTCTCTGGCAAGTTTGGTGGAAAGAAATGAGGGTTACAGATAGAACCCCTGAGATATACAGAGAAGATAATTTCCAATTGCTGTGGCAACTGCAGTAGCATCTGCAATGCTGACATTGGCCACCCTCCTGCCGGGTCACCATTTGGAGAAGACCCGGGCCGGATGTACCGGCGAACCTACAACAACAACAACAATAGGATTGGGAGCCGAATTTGGAGAGTACCTTCCACTCAATTACCATACTTTCTTCCATACTACACTCAGAGAAGAAGCTGAAGTGATGGTTGAAACAATCCCACCAACAAGAGTGTTTTGCTTCATGTATTAACACGTTGGTCAACTGCCTTCACTCATTTAAAATCAAGGAGCCACTCTGTGGTTCTACTGTAATGATAACGGCCCCACACAGCACACTTCAAAAGTACTGCACGAACACAAATAGGAGACCACTAAGGTAACCATTTCTGAGAGTGCCTACTTGAGGTTTGGGGGATTGTATATGAAGATGTGGTTAAAATAGGTCTTAAAAAAACTAACAGCTAACCAGAGGATGACAAAGGAGAAGGATCCTCATCAAAAATGGTTTGACACAAATAAAGTGCCCAATTCACACATTCAAACTGCAACTTCTAACGTGGTCTATAAAGAGGTTAAGAATACATATGGGAAGTAAGGAAGATATGAAAATGATCGCTGTTATGTAGTATATCTGGGACAACAAACCAGGTAATGTGGAGTGCAGTTGAAGAAGAGTAAATAGAAAGATCTATTCAAGAGAGACTTTGAGTGCGAGAGGTCAAAATGAAGGGGGAAGAGAAGTGAGAAAAGCCTCTCATTGGTCATCATGAGTCACAGGGAGACCCTTCCCAAAGGAAATGATGAGCATTAAAATCACCTAATAAGAAGAGTGATGGAGGTTGGGAAGAAACCAGAAATTCAACATCAAGATTGAATAATAGTCATGAAAGATACTAAGAACAGACTATATACCACCTGTTCAAGTTGATATGGGCTGCAGTGTAAAGCAGTGAAATATAAACAAAGATCTGAGAGTGTGGCATAATGATACATGCATTAAATGTGGATGAATACAATAAGGAATAATAGTCTATGATGGGATAAATAACAGCAGAGTGCAATTTTTGTTCTTGTAAACAGACACAAACAAAGTAAAACTGGGAGAGCAACACCTGAAGCTCAACCTGACTAAGCGAGGCCTCAAATATTCCACTCTAAGTAAGTCATGATTTGTGAAGAGAAGTATAATGATAATTTTAAGTAGGAGTTGTCTAGACTGGTAGGGGCAAGTAAATTCTACATATGGCAACAAGGAGGAGGTTGGCTACAGGATGGATTGCAAGGGTCAGGAGCACCACAGATAGGGCATTCTGCCATCGACCTCTAATATTTTGCCGGGTGGGCAAAGTGCCACAATTTCTACATTGTTATGCCATACGGGTAAATTCCTGTACTTGTAAGTGGTATCCTGTTTATATATACAGAGGATGGAAGTTCACAGAAGTCAAAAGTTAACTTGGTTATAATTCAAGAATAGAGTCTGTTCAGGGGCAGGTAGTACATAAGTGTCAACTTTAAGAATAAGGAGGTCATGGAGCTTGAATAGCTCCATAATGTCTGCATCAAACATTAGAAAACCATGTTAAACAATGGTATGTTGTAGAACAATGGTTCTGCAGCAAGAATTAAAATATTTTGGTAAAAAGGGAGATGTCCAGTATTGTGCTTGTCCAGCATTGTGCACTGTGACACTGTACACTATTCTTGAGAACATTAAACACTCTATCCAACGTGGCATAGCAGTTTCTTGCTGATACCATGGCCTAAAATTTCTCCAAAATGAATGTTGTTTGTTAGTGTTTCTGTCGTTTACTATGTAATATGAACCCACTGTCTTCTGTCTCTTAACCCTTTCACTGTTGGTGCCCTAGTACTAAGTCTTACAAACCAGTGTTGGTGCCCTAGTACTAAGTCTTACAAGCCAGTGTTGGTGCCCTAGTACTAAGTCTTACAAACCAGTGTTGGTGCCCTAGTACTAAGTCTTACAAACCAGTGTTGGTGCCCTAGTACTAAGTCTTACAAACCAGTGTTGGTGCCCTAGTACTAAGTCTTACAAACCAGTGTTGGTGCCCTAGTACTAAGTCTTACAAACCAGTGTTGGTGCCCTAGTACTAAGGCTTACAAACCGGTGTTGGTGCCCTAGTACTAAGGCTTACAAACCAGTGTTGGTGCCCTAGTACTAAGGCTTACAAACCAGTGTTGGTGCCCTAGTACTACGGCTTACAAGCCAGTGTTGGTGCCCTAGTACTAAGGCTTACAAACCGGTGTTGGTGCCCTAGTACTAAGTCTTACAAACCAGTGTTGGTGCCCTAGTACTAAGGCTTACAAACCGGTGTTGGTGCCCTAGTACTAAGGCTTAAAAACCAGTGTTGGTGCCCTAGTACTAAGTCTTACAAGCCAGTGTTGGTGCCGTAGTACTACGATTTACAAGCCAGTGTTGGTGCCGTAGTACTAAGGCTTACAAGCCAGTGTTGGTGCCCTAGTACTAAGTCTTACAAACCAGTGTTGGTGCCCTAGTACTAAGTCTTACAAACCAGTGTTGGTGCCCTAGTACTAAGGCTTACAAACCGTGTTGGTGCCCTAGTACTAAGGCTTACAAACCGGTGTTGGTGCCCTAGTACTAAGGCTTAAAAACCAGTGTTGGTGCCCTAGTACTAAGTCTTACAAACCAGTGTTGGTGCCCTAGTACTAAGTCTTACAAACCAGTGTTGGTGCCCTAGTACTAAGGCTTACAAACCGGTGTTGGTGCCCTAGTACTAAGGCTTAAAAACCAGTGTTGGTGCCCTAGTACTAAGTCTTACAAGCCAGTGTTGGTGCCCTAGTACTACGGTTTACAAGCCAGTGTTGGTGCCCTAGTACTAAGTCTTACAAGCCAGTGTTGGTGCCCTAGTACTACGGTTTACAAGCCAGTGTTGGTGCCCTAGTACTACGCCAAAATTCTAGCGGTTTCAAATCTAGATGGAGAATGGGTCTGGGTGGTCAGTGTTTACCTAGAGTTTACCTGGAGAGGGTTTTTGGGTCAATGCCCCAGCAGCTCGGTCTGAGACCAGGCCTCATGGTGGACCAGGGTCTGATCAATCAGGCTGTTAATGGTGGCCGCATGCAGACTGACATACTGAGGAGCTGAAACAGTCAGTGTTGAATGAAACAATGTCTATGATTACTGAGGTGTCACAGCATTGAAAGCAACAATGTCATTATGATAACTGAGGAGGTGAAACAGCTAGTAGTGCATGCAATGAATTGAATCTCATAAGAGCTTTGACTGCTTGCTTTGTAGTTTTGAGACCTAGAGAGATAAAAGTTGACATAGAATTTGAGAAGCAAATAACTCTACCATGAAAATAACAGCCAAATCTTTAAAGTGTTTGTGTAACAATTTATCCAGAAAAACAACTGCACATCACACACCAACAGAGGATTTAGATCAACCAGTGAATACATCAGTAACGTGTAAGTGTAACTTGTAATAAACAAGGGAGAGGAAGAACATGACAATAACAGAGATATGAGAGTCTGATAAGTGAAGACATACCTGGATAAGGAAAAAGAGGTTTTTGTGGCAATTATAGATTTGGGAAAAGGCGAATGACAGGGTGGATAGGGTGGCAATGTGGCAGATGTTGCAGGTGTATGGAATAGGAGGTAGGTTATTGAAAGCAGTGAAAAGTTTTTACAAGGATATTGAGGCTCAGGTTAGAGTATGGAGGAGAGAGGGAGATTATTTCCCAGTAAAAGAAGGCCTTAGACAAGGATGTGTGATGTCACCATGGTTATTCAATATATTTACAGATGGGGTTGTAAGAGAAGTGAATGTTCGGGTGTTGGCAAGAGGTGTGGGGTTAAAAGATAAAGAATCTAACACAAAGTGAGAGTTGTCACAGTTGCTCTTTGCTGATGACACTGTGCTTTTGGGAGATTCTGAAGATTAGTTGCAGAGGTTTGTGGATGAGTTTGGTAGAGTATGTAAAAACAGAAAATTAAAAGTGAATATAGGAAAGAGTAAGGTGATGAGGATAACAAACAATTAGATAACGAAAGATTGGAGATCAGATTATAGGGAGAGAGTATGGAGGAGGTGAATGTATTCAGATATTTAGGAGTGGATGTGTCAGCAGATGGGTCTATGAAAGATGAGGTAAATCATAGAATTCACGAGGGAAAAAGGTGAGTGGTGCACCTAGGAGTCTGTGGAGACAAAGAATTTTGTCTATGGAAGCAAAGAAGGGAATGTATGAGAGTATAGTTATACCAACATTCTTATATGGGTGCAAAGCATAGGTGGTGAATGTTACAACAAGGAGAAGGCTGGAGGCAGTGGAGATGTGTCTGAGGGCAATGTGTGGTGTGAATATAGTGAAAACAATCCTTAGTTTGGAAATTAGGAGGAGGTGATGAGGTGGTTCGGACATGTAGAGAGAATGGAACAAAATAGAATGACTTCTAATGTATAAATCTGTAGTGGAGGGAAGGTGGGGTGGAAGTCAGTCTAGGAAAGGTTGGAGGAAGGGGGTAAAGGAGGTTATGTGTGCTAGGGGCTTGGACTTCCAGCAAGTATGCATGAGTGTGTTAGATAGGAGTGAATTGAGACAAATGGTTTTTAGTACTTGATGTGCTGTTGAAGTGTGAACAGGGTAATATTTATGAAGGTATCCAGGGAAATTGGCAGGGCAAACTTGAGTCCTGGAGATGAGAAGTGCAGTGACTGCACTCTAAAGGATGGGTGCTAATGTTGCAGTATTATAATTGTAGTGTAAGCATACCTCTGGTAAGACAGTGATGGAGTGAATGATGGTGAATTTTTTTCTTTTTCAGGCCACCCTGCCTTGGTGGGAAATTGCCGATGTGTTAATAAACAAAATACCTGGAGTATACGTGGAGAGGGTTTTGGGGGTCAATGCCCCCGCAGCCCGGTCTAAATCCAGGCTTTGTAGTGGATCAGGGTCTGATCAACAAGGCTGTTACTGCTGGCCACAAGCAAACTGACTTGCAGACCTCAACCTGGTTGATCAGGTACTGACTTTAGTTGCCTGTCCAGCGCCTTCTTCATAGCCAGGGGTCTATTGGTAATCCCTCTAATGTATGCTGGGAGGTAGTTGAACAGTCTTGTGCCCTGGCACTTATTGTGTTGTCTGTGGAGAAATTTTCTCCTTTCAGGGGTAGCCGGCATTGTGAGCGCGCTGAGGAAAAAAAAAAGAAAAACTACGAAAATTGAGTTTTTCTTACCGAAAAATAGCTGATCTTTCTGGCAACACCCTCGTATAATTCTCATCATTATACGGTGTTTCTACAAGGAATTATAGTAATTTATAACATGTATGGGGACGGCGCCTGTCATAACATGCGCGCTGACGCGGCAATTTTTTTTTTTCCGTATTTTTTCTATCAATTTCTTATATTTTTCTCTCTAATATAATACAAATTTACCATTTAATATCATAGGAGAGTGAAAGGGGGCTAATATTATCTGAGAACTAATCAGGAGCCTTCTCTGGGAAGAAGTGCTAACAAGGCATAAATTTTGTTGTTTCAGCCAACACACACCAGCCAACAAATTGTTCTATTCTTACGCTAATATCAATAATAATGTTTATTTACTTACTACAATTGATCTATTATGACATAAAGCGACATATTAATAGCATAGAAACATGAAAAACACACCCGAATAATTATTATGTGGCATAATATGACGGTCTATGGCCAGGTAATGGAAGGGTGAAGATCGCCCTTAAGGGTTATTTTCCCATTCTCGTATCTCTATTATAAAAGAAAACGGTCTAGCGATGGTAAACTGTAGTAGACACTCATAGATGATGAAAAGAGTAGAAAAACAAGTATTTTTTTGGGATTTTTTTTTTTCCGAGTACTCGGGCTGCCGCGCGCTTCGGCCATTATCTCGGAAGTAAGTTATTTACCTATTTAGCCAAGTAACATCATTAATAATGAACGAATTGACGTGATTTTCACAATAAACATAGAAGAATGATTGCTTTACAAGGTAGCAAGTACCTTTTTGAAGTATCCCAAATATTTTCAGATTTGTGTGGGAAAAAAGTCCGATATTTTGCTAAATATCAAGCAACCTACAAACTGTATTTTTTTAGAATTGGCATGCGCTGCACGATGGACGTAGAAGTGTTCTATCAGCAGAAAGTGTCAAAACAACTTTTCCAACTACCACTTCGGAGGAGCTTACTCCTAAGAATTTTTTTTAGTAAATCTTGCGTGGTTCATTTGCGTTTTGGCCGATTTTTTTGAAACTGCGTCACAGCTCCTTCTATATAAGCTTCCAATAGTATACCAAGAATGAGCGCAATCGGTCAACAAATAAAGAAGTTGATGCCAAATCGTTAAGGGTCCCCTTTAGCCCCTTCAGCCATTTTCAGCCCATTTCAGCCCTGAGGGACGACCCTCTCAGAAAGGGCAGATGTCAGCATTTGATCAACATTTAATTGGAAGTAGATGACCAGCGTGTGTCATAGTCACGCCATCACTTTCCTGCAAGTGACCAGTGTTGCATCTAGGGTGGGTTAATGAGAGAAAATTAATCTCTTACAAGTAGCAGGAAAAGTAAGGAAAACCCTGCACCCACTATTTGCAATTTGAGGCTAACATGAACTGTAAGGGGTTTGAAGCAGTAAGAGGATTGAATACTATGTTTGTTTGGTCCAGTCATTTATAATTGTTTTGTTATTGTCGTTGTTGTTATGGAGCGGCCCTGGAGAGTACATTGTTATTGTTACTCGGGGTTTTATTAACCTACAACCACTACATGAACGATTCTCTATGCCCAGACAACAAGAATCAAACATATTGTATTGCTTTCTGTTGTAGTTTGGCAAGGAAGGGAAAATGCTGTAATCAGAAAAACTTTTGTGAAGGTGGAGACGCCGAGGGCAGCCGAGGCTGGAGGGCAGATTGCATGAAGAAACGGTGCGAGGAGCGTGGTACGCGTGCATTCACCTTAACAAAGGAACTATAACAGTGCGTCCTCGAACCTATGGACAATCTCACCAATCACATTAGAAAGATTACAGAGAAGTGTGCTCAGCTTCTTGTAATGACATTACTGTGAAAAGGACAAGATTGAAAGACAGTGTGGTGTGCAGTGTTGCAAACATTCGTCAAACAAACAGTGCATCGTAGAACACAGATTCTTCAATCAAGACAGCGGATAACTGGTTGCATCCCTGCTACTAGCCAGGGAACTTACGGGTCCAATACAATACCCGGGTAAGTCCAGTAAGTTATGTCACTAGTTTCAGTCAGCTGTGCAGCAGATAGCTAGATCATGGTTTATTGGCCTTTACCATATTAACCCGTAATGGGCTTGCCATCGAGCCCAAAAAGTAAGTAAATAAGGCACTGTTCAGTATTCAATTCAGTTACTGAATGTATATTGCCAAATGCTCCATTGGAGCAATCATGTACTTACTCTTATTTCTTATCAGCTCCAGGGTTGTTGAACAACTATTTCACGTCGGAGGAGTCTACCGGCTGCAGTGCGGCTAGGCTGAATAAGCAACAAAGCTAAGTATCCTCATTATTGATACATAGCTTATATTTATGTTCTACATGAAAATTCCCCACATTGTCTGTCGGTGTACTTGTGGCACCCTGCTTTTCATTGGGAAAATGTTGCATCTTGTGCCAAGTCTTTTTCTTTCATAGGAAGTGATTCTCATGTGCAGATTTTGGAACTAATCCATCATGGATTTTCCGTGTATATTATCATGAATCTTCCTCACCTGTATTCCAGGGAATACAAATCAAGGGATTTCAATTGTTCCCAGTAATTAAGGTGCTGTATCATACTTATGTGTGCCATAAAAGTTCTTTGTACACTCTCCAGGTCAGCAATTTTGCCTGCCTTGAAGGGACAAGTTAGTGTACAGCAGTATTCCAGCCTAGAGAGAACTAGTGATTTGTAGAGAATCATCATGGGCTTGGTGCCCCTAGTTTTCATTTTTCCCATTTCTTTCACATTACTTTCTCGCTCTGTTGTGTGGTTAGAATTCGTTGTATACCCTGACAGTTTTAATTTCCTCAAGTTTTCCATATCTGAGTAGTTGGAATTTCTCTTCATTGAACTTCACATTGTTCTGAATGGCCCATTTGAAGATTTGGTTGATGTCTGCTTGGAGTCTTGCCATGTCTTCAATGGAGGTCACTCTCATAATACAGGTGTCATCTGCATAGGAAGACAAGGAGCTGTGGCTTACATCTCTATGTCAGATATGAGGATGAGGAAAAGGTTGTGAGTGAGAACTGAGCTTTGTGAAACAAAGCTTTTCACTGTAGTTGCCTCAGACGTAGCTCTCTTTACTATTACGTTTTGTGTTCTATTTGTTAGGAAGTTATAGATCTACCAACTTTTCCTGTTATTCCTTTATTGCACATTTTGTGTGCGATTACACCGTGGTTGCACCCGTCGAAGGCTTTCACGAAGTCTATATATACCACATCTGCATTTTATTTAACCTCCATAGCATCCAGGACCTTGTCATAATGGTCCAGTAGTTAGGACAAGCAGGAGCGACCTGTCTAAACCTGTGTTGGCCTGGGTTGTGTAATTGATGGGTATCTAGGTGGTTGGTGATCTTGCTTCTTAGAACCCTTCCATAAATTTGTATATGGGTCTGTAGTTCTTTGCAATTGCTTTACTGCTACCTTTGTAGAGTGTGCCTATGTCTGTTCTTTTTATTGAGTGTAGGATGACTCCTGTGTCCATGCTTCCTCTCCATAGAATGCTGAAGGCAAGTCACAGGGGCTTCTTGCAATTCTTGGAGAACTCGAAGCTCCATGGGTCTGGGACTGGGGTAGAGTGCATGGGAATGCCATTTATTGCCTTTTCAATATCTTGTAGTGTTAGGATAATATCCGAGATTTTGAGATGACCAAAGTTTGGGTCTCAGTCATTAAGAATTTATTTAGACTGTCGACCCTTAGTCTGGTTAATAGCTTGCTGGACACTGAGTCGTATTGGGACTTAGTATCTCACTCATTCCTTTGCTGTCATCTGTGTAGGTCCCATCTCGCCTATGCAGGGCCCCAACACTGGATGTTGTTTTACCCTTAGATTTGGCATAAGAGTAGAAGTATTTTGTTTTTTTGTGTTTTACAAGGTTATGTGTGTCATTGTTGCAGGCGGGGTAGCAATGATAAGGCTTCGGAGGCTTCTTACTTTATTTGCGAGATACAGGATACACAGGCAGTGTTTGTGCCCATGGCCTGGAGGGTCCATGCCCAGCAAGGAGAGAGGACTAGATCTTGTTGACTCTAGGATGCCTGGACGAGAAGTGAGAAAGGAACATGGTGGGGCAGACTCAGGTGCCCAGCCAGTGCCACCAGATGTCAGGCCTATGGCCTCGCGAATAATAAATTCTACTGGGCGGACAGCATAGGCTGTCTACATTCGCTCAGCCACGCACCACCATGGTCGTTCCCGACCATGACTGGCTGTAAAAACAAATCGGTCTCTCTCTCACAGGAACAGCGCACAGAACACAAAAGAAAAAAGTATGGTGGTGTGCTTTATGGTCTAAGGCAGTGAGTGTTGATAGGTATCAATGCACCCCTTCCTGCAAATGGACAGATACTGCAACATATGAGACATCGCTGAGGCTGAGCGATGTAACAGGGTACGGTCTCCTCTGGGACCGTGAAGCAGTCATCGTAGTAGTCAATGCAGAGTTCACTCAACCTGGGGCACAACCTGCTGGTGCCTTCGAGTGAAGCGTCATCAGTAGTCGGTAACTGGACAGGACTTCTTCAGGCAAGCGACTCAGGAGGACATTTCTCGACTGGTACTGTCGTGGCAGAGACGACTCGGCAAAACATCTGCAAGTCGTAACATCATACACCGTACTGGAGTGAGCAGGTTAGCAATCAAAGTGACATCATCTTTGTGCAGGCTGCTCGCTGATGCTGTGACATGAGGCTGACACAGTGCCTGCTGAAAGGGCTAACGGCTAACTGCGGCTTGACGAGTATCATTCTCTCGACAGTTGGAGTTACATCCTCATAACTGCACTCTGACGGTCTGGAGGTGAAATGGAAACGAGTCTCAATGGGAATCGTAGCGGGTACGATTCAGCAGGGCATTACAAGCGGCGAACATAAAGAGCTTTCTGTACAAGGGGCTCAGACGCTCGTAACTGATGCCTGAACTGACTAATGTCAGCTGTCAAATGCGCAGGTCACACCGGGTGACAAGTAACACGAGGTGCTACACTGGGCTGGGCACAGAGCATACTGTGCTCCACACACAGCTGTGCTCAAAACCACACAGAAAACTGCACACACCTACTGCACATGTGGTACAACCTGGCTTACTAGCAAATGATGCTTTTCTGTGCAAAAATCTACACTAAGCCATACACGAACATGTGAGAACACTGACTGAGAGGATTAACACATGACATATATCTTCTCACAATCTTCTCGACAACACAAACATATTGTTCACTGTGAAACTAACACTGTCGATGTGACATCATGTGGTGATGTCAGGCGTGACGTCGTAAGGTGATGTCATGGGGTGATATCGCGAGGTGACGTCAGCATCATGGTGACGTCGTGAAGTCAGGCAGCATCGTGGGTGATGTCAGTTTTTTTTATATTTTATTTAAAAATTATATACATAACTTTGGAAGTACCACTATGATACATTTCGTGCATTTTTACATATCATGAAATTCCTTATCTTTCAAGACTCTTATAGTTCTACATTCAACAGATATCTTATCACTTGAACATGATAATTACAACACATAGTGACAAATTATAAAACATCAGCAACTAGCAAACGTAGTTCCTTTACTCATTCTATCCATTTAATTATAAATATTAGTTAAGTGCTGATTAAACAAAATTTCTAAACATATATTATACAAATAGTCGTTATACTTTATACTCTTTTGTAGTATTTCTCCTCCCTAGACCATGCTATCCTCACAAAGTTCTATCCTTACAAATAATCACAACAGTTTTCGCAATTTCAGGCCATTTAAATTACATCACTGATTTCTCTTCTTCAGGCCCACAAGTTACTACTCAAATAAGTAATCCGAACACAAAACACACGACCCCAGAAACATTATGAAGACACCAATGCCTCCCTATTGAATGAATCTAGGTTTGTCGCACTACCTACCTATGTACACCCTTATTTAAAACATACTCACAACACATATATATTCACACAAACTATGTACACGTATAATAATAAACACTACTTGCTTCCTGTCCATCTTTATCATGCCCTTCTCATTTCATTATAAAATACATACATATATAAATACTAACAATTGACAATACATGGATGAAATATTGCACCCAAATTTTTCTTGATCAACCAGTACTCTATAAAAATTACACATTCTTGTTATTTCTGAAGCAGTATTATCTTTAGGTCGTAGCATAATTAACTATTACAACCATATAAGAATATCCATATGCCCAAGGCTTGACCTGTACATTGTCATACATGGTATGATTTGTCTATGAGTCGAACACTCAATACATCCAACTTTTTATCCATTGATACCATTGAATCACCTGTCACACAGATATATATTTTCATGAACGTCGTATAGATTAATACACATGGACAGCTACACCCATGTCCCCAACTATCCTACATGTCTTTACAATGTAATAATCGTAATCATTAACAAACATCTTTATGATTCTTATAATACATATTACGATTTATGTTATCGTAAAATTCTTATTATGACATATTATAAACATACAAACTAAAACATTCACACACTGAATATGCCAAATTTATCCTTACCTCAATCATACCTCATTTCTTACACTCCTTTTACTCAATACCTCTGCATCATGCCATCTGCGCCATGCCAGATAAACCCTCATATTTCCCCTTACTGTAATGTCCCCCAATGATCCGTCTCCGTCAGTCTGTTATGTTACCCCTCCCCCACTCATTCACTATCCCACCCCATCTCTGTCAACCGTCTCCCCAAAAACACATACAGTATGTCGTTGTCCGTCTTTTTCACAACCCCACCCCCTTCCCACTCACTCACTCACTTACACCCCTTTTATTCCTGTCTACCTAACTCTCTCATACCTCCACAAACACCCCCACCCTCAAACACCCACCACAATACTCTCTTTCAGTGGCAAGCCCCTTATTATAACTTTTCTATGCCCTCATTATTATAACTTTCCTACGCTTAGGATCATATTTTTGTACTCCTCTGAGAAAGCTATCCCCCAACTACCCCCATACACCTCCCTATTCCTACATTTTGTACGGTACATACTACTTGCAACAGCTTTAATGCGTTCCCCAACCCCAGCATCCTTTAACCTTTGTGACACGCACACAAAATCCACCATTAAGTACATTAAGCCCCTCCACACCTGTTGCCGCATACCACCTATATCCAAACTTATTGCCCTCAATACTGATACACCCCCCCTCCAGTTTTCTTAATACTCTTCCCATCTACTCCCTCACAGTACCTAAACCTTCACAAAATATACAGCATGCAGTGCCGTTTCCTGCATCCCACATCTTCCATAACCCCCTTCCTTCACTATACCCATGATATATAATAAAGCCCTCATGCCACCGCACCATGTAAAAATCTATATATTAATTCCCTATCCCTTGATCGGATATGCATCCCTTTGAGTCCCCTCCATATATTACCCCAATCATACACAGGATATTCTGCCACACCCTCTATTTCAGTCCTTCCCCACCCAATCTTCTCAAAAGCGCTTGCAGATAGTTTGTGTGGGTGTCTTATTACCATCAAATTCCACAATAAATCCCAACACCGCCCCAACATTTTACCCCCACCATTTACTCACCTCACTTACCACTTTACACACTCTTTTTCCATCCACCCCTCCCAATCTCACTACACATCATTTAACAAACATACACAGCAATCTATGCTCTAGCCATATAAGCCCTAAACCACCCAACCCCACCCTATTCCTAACAACGTCTTTCCTAAGCCAAGATTTACCATATGCCCAGATATACCTAAAAACTTTTACCTCTAACTTTCTCACATCCTCCTGCAACAGAGGGAAGATCACCTCTACATGCCATATCCTGCTATATATCATTGTATTCACCGCTATCACCCTCTGTTGCAAGGTAAAATCCCCCGCCCTCCATCCTGTTAACCTATCTATTGCCAGTTGCACTATCCTCCCCGATTTCTCACTCCTAGCTAGTACACTGTCACACACATACACGATCCCACAAATTTTAATTTTATCCACAATTGTCCACCAATACCCCTCACCCAATCTCCCGCCTACCCACCTCCAACAATCGCGATTTGGCCCCATTTACCCTCATACCAGTTGCCCCACAAAAAAACTCAATAATTCTCCCTACATTTGCAAGACCCTCTTCATTACCCACTAACACCGTGGTATCATTGACATACCCCACTATTCCTGGCATCTCACACCCAACCTCAACTCCCCTCCTCACCCCCTCCTCAATTAATCTATAGAACGGGTCTTGCATACATGCAAACAAGATCTGAGACAGGGGACATCCCTGCCTCAGACCCCTACCCATTTGTACCTCCCTCCCCATGTGACCATTCACCTGCACACATACACATATAGTGGAGGCAGGAACCATACATAGTTTTAAGACAAGGTATGATAAAGCTCATGGAGCAGGGAGAGCAGAGACCCAGTAGTGGACAGCGAAGAGGCGGGGCCAGGAGCTGAGTCTCGACCCCTGCAACCACAATTAGGTGAGTACAATTAGGTGAGTACATGCTCCCTTATACACAGTTTCAACCCATTTTACCACTTCCCCACAAAACCCCTGTTTTCTCATGATCTCATACAACACATCCCTCTCAACACTGTCATTCACTCCACTCCAATCTAGCGCCAGTACCCCACCCTCTACACTGCCATCTATATAATCCTTTATTATTTCATGTTCCCTAATTATACTTCGACCTGGTACCCCACACTGCCCTTTCACAATTACTACTCCCAGCACACGTTTTAACCTATTCCCCAATACCTTCGCAAAAATCTTGTAATCCGCATTCATCATCGCTAAAGGTCTGTAATTACTCATTGTTTCTCCTTTCTTCCCTTTCCTGACCAACACCACCACCCCCATTCCCTGTTCATGTCCTCTGCATCCCTCTTCCTTCATTCTATTTAGAAGTTGAACCATACATTCCCTCAAAACGTCCCAATGCTCTCTGTAAAAATCATTTGCTATTCCATCTATGCCTGGAGTCTTTCCCACAACCCTTTCCACCATTTCCCAAAACACAACTTCCTTTCCACCCCAACCAGCAACTTGACATTTAATTTCCAGTAACCCCTATACCAATGTACCACCCCATCCCAATTCACATCAACAAATACTTCCCTGTGATCCGAAAACCCGACATCTGTCATTTGAACTCTCCCTGTCTCCACCTGCCCCGACACATAAATCCTATCTAATCTGGCCCCATACCCCTTACGGACAAAAGTATGCACAACCAGCCCCCCTTTCCCTACCACATCCCTCAATCCCGCACTACACAATAAATCCCTTAATACACCTAACTCGCATCCTGCCCCCCTAGGTTCTTCATCCCATTTCCGAATCACACAATTAAAATCCCCACCTACTATTACTACCCCTGGCATCCCTCCCAAGGCATACATCATGTAATCAATCACAAATTCAATTTTCACCGTTTTGGAATACTCAGCCGGCATATATATCCCTACAAAACATACCCTCACTCCTCCCCATTCCCCATCCACTCTCACTATTCGACCCCTCCACACTCCTCCCACGCTAATAATTTAAAGGGCTTCACACCTTTACTACTACAGCAACTCCTCCCTTTAATATTCCTGATGACCCAGCATATACATTATACCCTTTCAAATGTAAGTTTCTTCCATACCTATAGTTATTTTTCCTGAAAAAAACCCACTTGCACTCCAAAACGTCCCAAAGTCACCTCAACCCATGTTCTCTTAACCTCTGCCCTCATACTGTTTACATTTATAGTTAAGCACTGGAAAACAAGTGTGAGGGTTTACCTTTTGACGTTTGTGGAAGCAGCACTACATTTTTCCCGGTGCCTCCTCCCTTGCTTACACATTTCCCTCCCCTGGCACCTTCTTTTTCCTGCAACCCACCCTTTACCCTTCTTGCCACTTCCACCAAGGGCTTCTTGCATGTTCTCTGCGCTGGCGTCAAAATGTCATCACTATCAGATAATGTAACTGATCTCTTGCGGGATTCTCCCACCACATCCATTCCATCGCCACATTCATTCACATGTACCTCCACACTCACCTCCTCACACACCAATGTGTTTACCTCTGGGCTGGCACTCCCCAGTTCAACATTACCTTCGGTGCCCTCTGACAAGACACTACCATCTGCCACACTCAACTCTGGCAGAGGGTCATCAAGGAGACCCTCCAACACTTCCTCCAAAGGTATATACAGGCAGCCTTCCAAATCCCTCTCCATGTTTGCAGCCGTTTCTTGCCCTTTCTCCTGAGACGCCGTTGTTAGAGTATGACAACAATTTCACTCCACTTCCTCGGTTGTTTCTCTTGTTCATTGTTCTTCTTCTCTTTTTGTGCCTCCGTCATACGAGACCCAATCAGTCCCTTGTCGAAACTCTGAGCACCTCTCCTCATGCAATCGGCTGCCACATGCTCATAAGCCACATATGCAGCACGTTCGTCTTTGGCCCACATATGTCACATATACCTGGGTCCGGACTCGGCATGACCACATGTGAAGGTATGGGTCTTCGTATCAACATCTTCAATGAAAATGAGCCCTCCATGAGTCCCTCAAGGGGCCCCTCATTCCACTTTCCTACGTTTGCAACATGAACGATCCCATACTCTTTAAAGACCACAGCTATGTCCACCTGATCCACTTCAAACAGGACATTCCTCACCCGTAACCAGGTATATGTTTGTGACACATCCTTCAGCCTCACCTCCATACCAGTATTGACAGTGTAGACTCGATCCTGGTACTTATCCACTAACTGCTCGTACACCTGGCTCGTCAGCAACTTAACAAAAACCCTGTTCACTCCATTAAAGGCCACACCATAGAGATCTGTAGTATCAATCTTGTAAACATCTCTCAAAATCGTTGGAAGGACAGTAGCTGCCGTGGACGGGTGTATCGCCCCTTTCACTATGTCAAGACATACAGTGTTTATTCTTCTTCTGCCTGACGCCACCATGTTGATGAAAATAAAGTTGTGCAAAGTCGCCACCAGGAGGCAGAGCACCAACGTCCAACCAGTACAGTCGCTGGTCAGGGAATGGTGATATCAGTAGCAAGGTGACGTCGTGAAGTCGGGCAGTGTTGCAGCCTCCTACCTAACATGATAGGTAGTTTTCCTGCCGGCCGGCAGTCACTGGGTACGTCATAAGACCCAATGTTGGACTGCTAAGCCGGCTTGACTGGTAGTGTTTTCACCAGACTCTCACAGACAACATCTGCTGGTGACAACTAGGCTTTACTAAAAGTATTCACCAGACTACAACTGCTGGTGACAGGCCTTAGTTCACCCCTGCGTGAGAGTTCACTGAGTTTTGATGGCCTCAGAGCTGCTTGATGGCCTCACTCAGTTCATCTGATACTGCTGGACTTTGTTCTTGCTGACACACACCTGCTGGACTTCATTTCCTGTTGCCTAGTATATGAGTGTTGTGTGAAGACACAGAGAAGTGAGTGTCGTGTGAAGACACAGAGAAGTGAGTGTTGTGTGAAGACACAGAGAAGTGAGTGTCGTGTGAAGACACAGAGAAGTGAGTGTCGTGTGAAGACACAGAGAAGTGAGTGTTGTGTGAAGACACAGAGAAGTGAGTGTCGTGTGAAGACACAGATAAGTGAGTGTTATGTGAAGACACAGAAGTGGGTTGTGACAGAGAAGGTGTGTTGGAAAGGAGTGAGTTTTGTAAGAAAACGAGGTGAGGCGTGTAACACGGAAAGTCATGTAAACATTAAAATATATGTAACCCCGTTAAAAGGTAATTGAACAGAGAAGGTGTACATTTACATACATGAGGAAAAGGGCTATGACAAGAGAAGGTGTTATAACACAGAGAAAAGGGTGTCGTTGACAATGAGAAGGCATGTTATACACAGGAAAAGTGTCGTGTGACATGGTAGGGAAGGGTGTTGTGACACGGAAAAGTGTCGTGTCGAGGGTCATAGTCATGACAATAAGAATGGTAGTGTCATGTGACACTGAGAAGTAGGTAGGGTCATGACTACATTATTGTAACATGATATATATATATATTTGTACCAAAGAAAAATAGATGTAATCTATTGTGATTCTGAATACCAAAGAATCTGTTTTTATACTAAAATATACTATAGTAAAGATAATAAATTTTAATGCTTATTGTTATCCCGAACTCTCCCATATTAGAAAAACACTAGTAACAGGCTGAATTTGATCTTCAACTAGTGAATATTGTAATAGGCAGCATCGTGGGTGACGTCAAAAGGTCACGTCAGGAGCATAGTGACGTCATGGGTTGATGCTGGCAGCAGACCACAGCGTGGCTTGGGAGGTCTGGCTTGATAACCCACGTGGCTTCATCCACACCCCACGTGGCTTGCTCCATGTGGCTTTGAGTGACCTCGGGCACTCAGATACACAGCTCTGGTAAATTTACACTGAATTCATAGGAATACACAGCAGAGAGGGAGTGAGATGGTGAGTGGAGAGAAGTGTGGTGGCGGCATGAGTGGCAAGCATGGGTGAGGCAGGTGAGGAACCCAGCTGCTTCCTCCTCTCCCACACAAACAATGAAAGAAACACTCACACAGAAATCACCACAAACTCACCTTTGACTTGCTGAATTAGCCATGCTGAGCTGAAAACAACAGTAGAACATACACGTGACGCTGAACAAGTGACTTGAGAACAGCGTGGGATGCTGTGGTGTAGAGTCGCAAGGATACCACTTATATTTCTCAGAGAAATTCGACAAATTTCAGCTTGGATCCTGCTTGAACTTCTGCCTGGATGCTGAGACTTGCAGTGATAACATCAGGATAACTCGTTGAGAGATGGATGCTTCTTATGTAGGGTGATGAAGTGAAGACAACTTCATTCCCCTTCCTTCCCTCCTCGGGCAACACAACCGCTGCGCCCACCGCTTCCACCATTGTTTACAAAGGTTATTTGTGTCGTTGTTGCAGGCGGGGTAGCAATGATATGGCCTCGGTGGCTTCTTACTTTATTTGCGAGATAGTGGATACACAGGCAGTGTGTTTGTGCCCATGACCCAGAGGGGCCATGCCCACCGAGGGAGAGAGGACTAGACCTTGTTGACTCTAGGATGCCTGGACGAGAAGTCAGAAAGGAACATGGTGGAGCAGACATAGGTGCCCAGCCTATGCCACCAGATGTCAGACCTATGGCCCTTCGATTATAAATTCAACTGGGCAGACAGCATAGGCTGTCTACATTTGTTTTCTCAGTTTCCTTTATGGTTTTAAGTTGTTCCTGAGTTTATTGTCTCCTATAGGATTCCTTAAGCTTAAGTTTGATATTAGCTCTTTCTTTGACCAGTACCTCCCTTCGTATTTCAGATAGACTGGCCCCTCTCAGCAGCTCTGTGATTCTTCGCCTTCACCTGTATAGGAAGCGTCTCTCTTTCTAGTTCACATCTTCATTTTCTTCTTCTTAATGGAATGTGCCTTGAGCAGACCTAAAGTGCTACAGAGTTAATTATTTCTAGGCAAAGATTCAGATCCGTGTTGCTTAGGATATCTTCCCAGCTTGTTTCAGTTAGTACATGGTTGATTTGTTCCCATTGTATGTGGTGGTGGAGCTGTGATATATGTCAGATAATTTTAATAGTTGTTAGACAAGATATAAGATTAGAAGCATCGGACAAAAAAACCGGTTTGGCTACAGTTTCTCGAGGGTCGAGACAAATTAATTTTGGGTGTGATTTATAGACCAAATCTTGATAGGGAGTACAGTAAGCTACTATGTTACAAAATACATAAGGCATCTAGATATGAAAATCTCGTGTTGATGGGAGATTTTAAATTTAGACAAATTCATTGGAACAATTTGACAGGAAATCTTGAGTCTAGTGACTTTCTTGATAAGATTCAGGATTACATTTTTAAACAATTTGTGACAGAATCAACTTGAGGAAACAATCTGCTTGACTTGGTTCTTGTCAACAAGTAATCACTAATTAATAATCTTGAGGTTAATGATAAGCTTGGGGGAAGCGATCACAAATCACTTCGTTTCAACATATGTAATTACCCAAATAACTGCAATCAAGTGTCTGTCCCAGACTTCAGTTTGGCTAATTTCATGGGACTGAGAAATTACCTGGGTGGGCTAAATTGGAACGACCTGACTATGGAAGAGGGTATGTATGGAAGAGGGTAAGGTACCTATGGATTAGCAGAGAGAATGAATAGTTCCTTTGTATAAAGGCAAAGGTGACAAAAGAGCATGCAAAAATTATAGGGGTGCAAGTCTGTTAAGTATACCTGGTAAAGTGTCTGGTGGAGTTATTATTTAAAGAATTAAATTAAGACTGTAGGATAGCAGATGAACAAGGCGGCTTCAAGAAAGGTAGGGGGTGTGTAGACCAAGTGTTTACAGTGAAACATAGGAAAACAGTATTTAGGTAAGGGTAAAGAGGTTTTTGTGGCATTTATGGATTTGGAAAAGGCGTATGATAGGGTGGATAGGGGAGCAATGTGGAAGATGTTGCAAATGTATGGAATAGGAGGTAGGTTACTGAAAACAATGAAGTTTTTATGAGGATAGTGAGGCTCAGGTTAGAGTATGTAGGAGAGAGGGCCCGGTGGTCTGGTGGCTAGAGCTCTCGTTTCACACACGGAGGGCCCGGGTTCGAACATTTAGAAACATTTAGACGTGTTTCCTTACACCTGTTGTCATGTTCACCTAGCAGCAAATAGGTACCTGGAATGTTAGTCGACTGGTGTGGGTCGCATCCTGGGGGACAAGATTAAGGACCCCAATGGAAATAAGACAGACAGTCCTCGATGACGCACTGACTTTCTTGGGTTATCCTGGGTGGCTAACCCTCCGGGGTTAAAAATCCGAAGAAATCTTATCTTTTTCCCAGTAAAAGTAGGTCTTTGACAAGGATGTATGATGTCACCATGGCTGTTCAATATATTTATAGATGGGGTTGTAAGAGAAGTGAATGTTCGAGTGTTGGCAAGAGGCGTGGGTTTAAAAGATAGAGAATCTAACACAAAGTGGGAGTTGTCACAGTTGCTCTTTGCTGATGACACTGTGCTTTAGGGAGAGTCTGAAGAAAATTTGCAGAGGTTGGTGGATGAGTTTGGTAGGGTGTGTAAAAGAAGAAAATTAAAAGTGAATATAGGAAAGAGTAAGGTGATGAGGATAAAAAAAAATTTGGTGAAGAAAGATTGGATATCAGATTGGAGGGAGAGAGTATGGAGGAGGGGAATGTATTCAGATATTTAGGAGTAGACATGTCAGCAGATGGGTCTATGAAAGATGAAGTGAACCATACAATTGATGAGGGGAAAAAGGTGAGTGGTGCACTGAGGAGTCTGTGGAGACAAAGAACCTTGTCCATGGAAGCAAAGAGGGGAATGTATAAGTATAGTTTCACCAACGCTCTTATATGGGTGTGAAACATGGGTGGTGAATGTTTCAACAAGGAGAAGGCTGGAGGCAGTGGAGATGTCACGTTTGAGAGCAATGTGTGGTGTAAATATAATGCAGAGAATTCGGAGTTTGGAAATTAGGAGGAGGTGCGGGATTACCAAAACCATTATCCAGAGGGCTGAGGAGGGGTTGTTTAGTTGGTTCAGATATGTAGAGAAAATGGAACAAAATAAAATGACTTCGATTGTATTAATCTATAGTGGAGGGAAGACGGGGTAGGGGTCGGCCTAGGAAAGGATGGAGGGAAGGATAAAGGAGGTTTTGTGTGCGATGGGCTTAGACTTCTAGCAAGCATGTGTGAGCGTGTTAGATAGGAGTGAATGGATAAAAAAGGATTTTAGGACTTTACATGATGTTGGAGTGTGAGCAAGGTAACATTTATGAAGGGAGTCAGGGAAACCGGCAGGCCGGACATGAGTCCTGGAGATGGGAAGTACAGTGTATGTACTCTGAAGAATGGGTGTTAATGTTGCACTTTTATAACTGTAGTGTAAGTGCACCTCTGGCAAGACAGTGATGGAGTAAATGATGATGAAAGTTTTTATTTTTCAGGCCACCTTGCCTTAAGAATAAGAATAAGTTTATTTTGACATGATACATGGTTGTACATAGGAACATAATAGTTGGGTGTACATGCCAAAAGCCCTTTAGTATGCAGAGCATTTTGGGCAAACTTAAAAATTAACTTAAGATTAGTGTCAACCTGAACAAAAAAAATAATGGAAAAATAAATTAATAAAAAAATAAAGACTCTTGGGAAAGGAATACAAGAAGATTTATCTGAGTTTTGCTTAAAACATAAAAAAAAGAAGTAGGCCGTTGTGGTTCTGGCAGGATGTAGAGTAGGAGAATATAAGGCCCAGGATTGGTCTCAGGTGTAGACGAGATGGTGGAAGGTTATCCTGAGCAGATGTTATGGATTCTCCTATGGCACTTGGTTGCAGTAAGTAAGACGTAGAAGCGGATGAGTAGACACAATTAGCTAAGTAAGATAGACGTACATCTTGCTCCTTTAAATCTCGGCGTCTGTACGGGCTGACCAGGCCAGCAGCAGAACTGATAAAAAAAGAAAAGAAAATTGGTTACCACATGTAAGCAAACATAACACTTAAGAAAGAAAAAGGATAGTATGTTCACTTTAAGATGGAAGACATTACTGGTAATCAAAAAATCAACAACCACAAAAAATCTACACCTGGTAGATCACCTTACCTGATCAGGAGAAGAGTGGAGGTGAAGTGACTCTCCCAGTTCCGCTCGACAACAGATAAGGTTACTACTACCCGAGAAGGGGGGTTCTGCCTGGGCCCGCTAGATGGAAGCACGGGCTGAACCCTCGAATGATCCCCCCGGCTGACTGAACAACCTTAACCCCTAATTATGCTACACTTTTCCCTCACAATTAGAAAGACAATAACAGTTCTTATGGTCATTAGATAAGTTATTTTTTTTATTTTATTTAAGAAGACAACAACATATAATAACACAAATCCCATAACAAAATTCAAACATGAATACGTGCAAACTACAAGTGCTGACCATAACTCAACACATATCTCGTAAAATTCCAAAAAGACACATTTTTTTTCACAATATGCTATGAAATTAGACACCACATACTCTCAAATATGTGCAAGGACATTCCCTGAGGACTAAGAACATAATGCACCTACTAAATATTAGCCAAAATACCAAGTGAAGGCTATCAGTTAACAAAATATAAACATACTAATGCACCTAATAAAACCCCTACCCGTTTTCATGATACATTAACATATAATACCAGTATAAATACATATACAACCGTCTCAAGCTTATCTACAATAAATTTATGAATGCCAGTGTATACATACTGAATATAACCAACAAAAAACAATCACCTAAGACCCATTATATATATTTTTTTATATATTTTATTTGAAAACATATTGTATACAATACCATATGCCATAAGACATCTTTTCACAATTACATAACATTAATTACAAAACCAATAACAACCACTTATCACAATATAAAAAATATTACAATTTTTACACTTTTTATACATATGAACTAAGCCATCATGCCAATATGCAAATAGACAAAGATGCAAGATTTACATTAATGCAATTCCAAAGTAATTTACCTTAAAATATAAATAAACCTACCACAGAACCAATGATAACAAGATGTAACTGGGATGAACGTAACATACATTACAATATATGACAGCCACCATCATCCTCAACCCTCCAAACCCATGTAAGAACATACAATGGTTACACACAAATAATACATTTCAGTTCTCCCTATTGCCAAGCACCATTAATGACATCTGCATTATTTACCAACATATATATTAGAAACAAAATAACCTAAGTGCAAACAATCCGATATTACGTTCTATAAACAACCAGCAACATTGAACCCCAGATACAGAAAATCCACGGATTCCACCATGCCACATTTCATTACCTTTCACAACACAAGGTGAAAAATACATTAATTGATACTCCCTAACCTCGGACTTACGGCTCTTTTCCAGGCAAACCCTCGCCTTTCCACTGCCTACCCACCCCTTCCCATGAACCCAATAATACCCAAGTACAAAAGGTAACGGAAAACCCGTCAAGATAAAGAAAGATATGTGATGTTAACCGAACCCCATACCCTACTTTACACCCGAGATTCTCTTCACTCACCCCTTCATACACACAACCTCAAGTCCCCCGTCGTGCCAGGTCCACAATAAGGAGTAAAGTCAGACATCCACCCCCATCCTACACAACCAACCATTAACACATTCACCTCCCTGATCTCCAAATACCTACCCGCTTATGTTGACAGGAATAAAAAGGACATACATTAATAACATACTAACCATACCCCAAGTCAAGCCCTTTATACCAATACCACTAAACTCCCATCAACTCACCCAATCCCAATGTTCTATAATCTTCCGTAAATGCTGACTCCCAACCCGCCCCATACACCTGTCTATTTCTACATTTAGTTTGATACATACTAGCAGCTAAAGCTCGCACCTGTTCGCCAATTCCCACATCCCTCAATCTCCATGACCCACACACGAAATCCACCAAACAATACATGAGCCCCCTCCTCACCCGGCTAGAAATCCTTCCCAGATCCAAATACAAAGCCCACAACATTGATATACCCCCCAATTTGCAGATCACCCCCCCCCATCCACACTCTCACGTCCCAAAGCCTCACAAAAATGTACCACATGCATCACAGTTTCCAACATCCCACACTTCCCACACCTCCCATCCTTTACCAATCCCATTCTATACAACATTGCCTTCGACGCCACGACCCCATGCAAGAATCTATACATGTGTTCCCTATTCCTCGATCTAATCCGCAGAGCCTTGAACCCCCACCATATCCCTCCCCAGTCATATACAGGATATACTGCTGCACACTCTACGACCTAACCCCCCCCTTCCTCATCATTGCACTTGCCCTTATTTTATGCGGCTGCGATATCACCATCAGACTTCACAACAAATCCCTACAATACTCCAATGCTTTACTCTTCCACCACTCACACACCTCCCTCAGCACCCAAACCACTCCACCCTCCCCATTCCCCCAACCCACCCCTCCGCACGAGTAATCTTCTAACGAACATACACAACAACCTACGCTCCAACCATATTAACCCTAAACCCCCTTTCTCTACCCTGTTCCTAACAACCTCCTTTCACAACCAATGCCTTCCATATGCCTATATATGCCTAAATACCTTTCTTTACAAATCATTCACATCCACCTGCAACAGAGGGTAGATTACCGCTACATACCATATCCTGCTATAGATCATGGTGTTCACTGCAATCACCCTCTGTCTCAATGTGAGATCCCCCGCCCTTCATCCATTTAATCTAGCAATAGCTCCCTAAACCACCCTACTTGAATTCTCCTCCCTTGCCCTAGATCGATCCCTCATATACACTATACCACAGATTTTAATGCTATCCACTATCATCCATCCATACCCCTTCCCCAAACTCCCTCCCACCCATGATCCACCTCCATCAACTTAGACTTCGGCCCATTTACCCTCATCCCCGTTGCCGCACAAAAAACCCATAAAATCCTACCCACATTTGCCAGACCCTCTACATTACCCACTAGCACCTTGGTATCATCCACATACCCTACGATGCCCGGACACCCCCCCACAGCATACGCTTCCTAACCCCTACCTCCCCCAACCCATAAAACGGGTCTTGCATGCAGGCAAATAATATCTGCGACAGGGGACAACCCTGCCGCAACCCCCTATCCATCTTTACCACACCCTCTAACCATCCATTCACCTGCACTCTTACATACGCCCCCCTATATACCGCCTCTACCTAGGCTACCACCTCCTCACCAAACCCCTGATGTCTCATAATATCATACAGCATCTCCCTCTCCACACTATCATATGCCCCTTTCCAATCTAAAGCCAATATCCCCCCTCACTACTACCTATATAATACCTTATATGTTCATGCCCCCGAATCACACTTCTACCCGGTATCTCACACTGCCCCTCTGTAATCACCTCTTCTATCACACCTTTCAACCTATTGCCCAAAATCTTCGCAAATATCTTGTAATCCGGATTCATCAACACCAATGGCCTATAATTACTCATTGTATCCCCCACCTTCCCCTTCTGCACCAAGACCACTACCCCCATTCCTATCTCTCTCCCCATCACTCCAGCCATTTTCATACAATTCATCAGACATACCAGACAATCCCTAATTACATCCCAATGGCCTTGCCTTTACTCAGGCCATCCACTGCCACCCATACCTCCTCCTCACTAATCATACCCTCCATACACGCCCTTTCCTTCTCCCCCAACTTCCCAATGATACCCTCCTGAATAATTCCCCTCTCCCCAATCCTTACATCCACTCTACTCATATGTTTAGCAAACCATTTGTCCACATACACACCCATCGCCTCTGTGCTACGGATCTTCAAACCCCTCTCATAACTCTCCAATCTTTCTTTCACCTCAATGCATTACACCGTCATCACCTCCCTACATAACCTACAATTACCCAAAACGTGCTTCGAGGGCCTATCCCCCCACAATATGTCATCCATACCTGCTTTCAATCTGCTTGCACCAAATCTTTCATTCTGTATATCCCACAATCTATCCTTCAATCCCCTAATCTCCCTCGTCTCCCTGTAACCCCCCCTCTTGTAACAATTCTACAGCAGCCCCTCTACATATTTTTGCAACCCATACCTCCAACCCACCTCTTCCCTACCCAACCTCTGATAAAACTCCCGTATTTGCTGCTTCCCCGACGTTACCCACCAGTCCACCAAATTCTCTGCACCTCTACCCCTCTCCCACACCCTCATCCACCAACCCCCAAAAAGTTCCCGCTTATCCTCTCCCATCAATAGCCTGACATTTAACTTCCAATACCCTTTATACCACTTCGCCACTCCAGCCCAATCCACATCCACTAAAACCCCCCGGTGATCAGAAAAACCCACATCTAAAGTTTGAACCCTACCCACCACAACCCTCCCTGTTACATATATTCTATCCAATCTAGCTGCATACCCCTTCCTAACAAAAGTGTGTTCTACCAGTCCGCCTCCCCCAACCACATCCCTCATACCTGCACTACCCAGTAAGTCTCTCAATGCCCCCAACTCACAACCCGCCCCCCTAGGCTCAACATCCCTCTTTCTGATCACACAATTAAAATCCCCACCTACAATCGCTACACCCGGCAAACCTCGAAAAGCACATATCAGAAAATCATTAACAAAATCTGTTTTCACCTTCCTAGACTGCTCTGCCGGCATGTATAATCCCAGAAAACATACCCATACCCCACCCCATTCCCCCTCCACCCTGACTACCCTTCCCCCAACACTCCTCCCATGCCATTAATTTAAAAGGGCTTTGAGTCCGCTATCGCCACTGCCACTGCTCCCTTTAATCTCCCCGACGACCCCACATACACATTATATCCTTTCATTCTCAACTCACTCCCACACCTAAAGTTATGCTTCTGAATAAAAGCCACTTGCACGCCATAATGCCGAAATGTGCACTCAACCCATGCCCTTTTAACCTCATCTCTCAACCCATTAGCATTAATGGTCAAACACTGGAAATCAACTGCGAGGGTTTGCCCTTCGGCCTTGGTGGAAGCTGTGACGTCGACTTCCCCTTACCAATTAGATAAGTTACAGTGAGTACAAGAGAACTGAATATTCTATTAGGTAATGCTACATGAGAGAATAATTACCCTATTGAATTAGTTTATAAAAATTACAGTATTACAATTTAGTACTATAAAAACAATTAAATTTAGACATCTTAATTTTGAAGTAGTGGGTAAGTGGTTGAACAATCCTCAGCACAATATGAGTAGCTTTTGAGTAACTGGTAGGTATTAGGTACGGTTTGTCTGGTTAATTTTGGGTGATGAGGTGATTTCTTAGAAGGGCTTAAACTGATTTGCAGACATGTGTCCTTTAGTGTGTTCTGGCAATGAAATCAAGATCTTCGAGCCCTTTACGTGCATAGCATTTTTGCATAGGGATAATTTTTTTTTTATATTTTATTTAAAAACACATTACAATACTTTAAATATTACACATAGAAGTATATAAAAATATACAAAATTCGAAAACCCCAAAATTTCACATTCAGCTTATCCATGCTCTTGGCATTACACAAATACTTCACGTGCACTATAAAAGTACATACATTAACCTGCACACGAGTCCTATCAATAACTCTATATTTTACCTTCCCCACTTAGGTCTCACTCCCCTCCACATATAACCCTTTCGTTTTTTGGTTCTTTATAAATTTTATGGATCCAGAATTAAACACATAGAAACAACAAAACTGAACTAAGGTGCTCTCGCACTGTACATAGAAATCATATAAAATGAAAAATTCCTATAGTGTGTAGACAAAATATAAAACACTATGAACACCCTAAACCCAAAAAGTACCCCTAAAACTTCAATATTCTCAAATGCCGGCTCCAATATACAATAACATTTAATACTGATAAAATCGCGTGTACAATATATTTAGGGCACATATCACCGTATTGAGTAGCACATATCATGCTATATGATACAAAAAAAAATACAAAACTCCATCTCACAAAATAAAAGGTTCCTAAGCCCTCCTAATGAAAGTAACAAAACAAAAGAGTGATTACAGACCCTATAAAGAACTGCAAAGCAACCCCCCCCCCGTTTATTAACACACACAAATCCAAAGCTAAGGAAGAAATCTAAAGAAAATTGAAATTTACATAAGGGCATCCAGTAGTCTTAGGTTTGACACATAACCAATATACACATATTACAACAAGCTTATATAATACTATCCAATATGTATACACAAAAAACACAAAATACCCTAACTAAAACAAAACATAGAAAACCCCAAAAGGGTTCAAAAAGCATACAATGAAATACCTAAATCTACAACTAAATCCCTCGATAATGTGATCCAGCAATAATAATGATCCTAGGCACACACACATTGCCTGCAAGATCGTATAACCTTCAGTAACAAGATACCCGTGGCCTGGTACCAATACCTCACGGTGATAAAGTCTTCGGATCAATCCCATCCAGTTTCAAAATATACCTAAACAATAAAAAAACTACAAATACAACTCTCATATTAAAATATGAAGACTTAATGCCAGATAACAAGCCATGAAAAGGTATAATAATATCAATAAACTTCAACCTTTTTGAAAGGAGAACCAAAAGGAAAAACAAAAACACACTTAAGGCACACACCTGGCCCCCAAGTAAGGCAAACCCCCATTGGAAAAAACCCTGAACCCCTAAAAAAGAAAACAAAAACAACCAAACCCTCCCCCCCCCGTCTGAGTCACCAAACATACCACACACATACTCATCTATAAAAGAAAACCCTACCCCTTTCCCCAAGGGAAAGGGTGAGTGGATGACCGGAAAACCCCCGACAAACACACCCCTCCCTACCCCATACATAAACCCCACCAAAAGACTTTCATACCTAACCCTCCAACCCCACTCACCAGAGACCATCTATTTCCCTGTAAAACCCCAGAAACCATAGCTCAGAGTTAACCCAGCAACAACCCCATTGACAATTGCCTATAACCCTCAGAAAAAAACCTATCCACACCCTCCCATACAACTCCTGGTTCCTACACTTAGTCCTATAAAATCTCGATGCCAAAGCCTTAATCCTAGCATCACTCCTAACCTCCCTCATACTCCATGACACATAAATATAATCCAAAACCAAATACATTACCACACACCTCACATCCTCTGGGCATCTCACCACATCCAGACTTAAACATCTTAACACCGATAAACACCCCCACACCCCGGATTATCCCTAAAAACCATTCCCTCACCCCCTCAAGACCCCACAAAAATATACAACATGGAAAGCCGTATTCCATAACCCACAGTATTGACAATACCCATCACCCGTCAGTCTCATCACAAAAAGCTGAGCCCTAGACGCCAATATACCATGTAAAAAACGAAATCCAATCTCATGTACCTTAGGAGGCAAATTTAAACACTTAAATCAAAACCACGTAACATTCCAATCATAACATGGATAGACATCCATGCCTAAAACCTCCTTTTCTCCCCTTCCCACCTTATCTAACCTCCCTACCTTCACCTTACCAGGATCTGGAACAACCAAAAGATGCCGTAAAATTGCCTCACAAAACAACAAATTCCCTCCCTTCCACCATCTGCGAACCTCACTCATTACCCTCCCCACTCTCACTCCTCGAATCCCACCTCGCGCTAGGTATTCCTGCCTAACATATATGCCCATCAAACGCCTCTGCAATGGTATCAAACCTAGCCTGCCCTTCGCTACCTTAGTCATTACCACATCCTCCCTAACCAATACCTCCCGTAACTCCATATAAACCTTAATACCCGACTTTGCAACCTCAGAACATCGTCCTCCACCAGTTGGTATACCGCAGCAACATACCACAACTTACTGTATACCAAGGAATTAACAACGACAACCGTCTGCATGAGAGTGACCTCACGAGGCCGCCACCCCCCCATCCTACCCAGAGCAGCATTAACCACTGCTGCAGAATTAACCTCACGTGCAACACTCGCCTGATTACAAAAACACACACCACATACCCTTAACCTATCCACTATTGGCCACCCAAAACCCTGACCCAATGCTCCCCCTACCCATTTCCCCACCTCCAATAATTTTGATTTTACTCTATTCACCCGCAGACCAGTGGCTAAACCAAAAACCTCAATTATCCTATTTACATTACCTTAACCCTCCATTGTGCCTACTAAAATAGTGGTCGTCTACATAACCTATAATTCCCATATCTGCCACCCCATGATTACTCCCTTCCCTCACCCCTTCTGACACTAACCTAAAAAAAGGGTCCTGTAAACACACAAACAGGAGCTGCAACAAGGGGCATCCCTGCTGCAGCCCCCACCCCAAATGCACCTCAGTCCCTACCCTCCCATTCACCTGTACCCTCAAACATGCATGCTCATACAAAGTGCAGACCCAACCCACAACCTCCGCCCCAAACCCCTGCCATAAAAGCACCTCCTGCAGTATATCCCTATCAACACTATCATAAGTTTTTTCCCAGTCAAGCCCTAAAACACCCCCAGCTATTCTGCTCTCTAAAAAACCTTTGATCCTCCGATGACCCTCCCTCATACTTCTCACCGGTACCCCATACTGACCCCCCTCCAGTAAGCTCTCCAAAACTCCTTTCATTCTATTAGCAAGAATACGTGCAACAATCTTATAATCTGCACACATAAGTGTAATTGGCCTACAATCTTCAATTGTCTCACAAGCACGGTTTTTCGGCACTAAAACTACATTACCTATTGCCATGCCCCTACCTAAACTACCTTTCAATTTCATAGCATTAAACAGCCTAACTAACATCCCTCGAAGAACCTCCCAATGAACTATAAAAAAATCCCCAGAAATCCCATCCAGGCCAGGGGCCTTGCCCAGGGCCTGACCCTTCACTGCCTGCCAAACCTCCTCCTCAGTTATAGACCCTTCCATACTCTCTCTATCTCCAACCCCTATCCTTTCAACTATACTTTCTAAAATTACATCCTGGGATACTCCATTGCTAACCCCCTGGCTCATCTTACACTCAAACCAAGCATCCACATAACATCTCATTGCTTCCATAGTATGAAGAATCTGCGCCTTCCGATACCCACTGCAATCCTCAGTTACCCTCAAAGACATGACCGCCATATCTCTTCTCCGGTTCTGAAAAGTACGTAACACTAACGTGGAGGGCTTATCCCCCCATAAAACTTCCTCTAAACCTCCACGTACCCTCAGAGCATGAAAGTTTTCATTCTGCAACTCCCGCAATTGTGACCGCAGATGATCAATTTCAGCTAGTGGATACTGCCCTCCACTTCCATAACAAGTCCTCAATTGCCCCTCTAGGTACCTCAACATTCCCATCCTTTGCCTCACATTCCCCTACCCAGTCGCCAATAAAATTCCTGAATTGCCACTTTAGCCCGCACATTCCACCATTCCACCAAATCACTTATCCCCATCCCATCGTTCCATACGCGTCCCCACCAATTCGCAAAAACCTCCCTGTGATCCATCCCCTGCAACAACCTCACATTTAATTTCCAATACCCGGAATATATCTTCACCGCCCCTGGCCATCCCATCTCTACCAACACACCCCTATGATCTGAGAATCCAAAATCCTGACATGTTACCGCACCTACCTGAACCGCCCCTGATGCATATACCCGGTCTAACCTAGCCGCATAACCCTGTTTAATATAAGTGTGATCCACACGCCACCATCCGCCCCTGACCACATCCTCCACTCTAACCGCCCGCATCACCTCCCTCAAGCTCTGCAACAAGCAACCCGCCCCCCGAGGTTTCACATCCCTCCCTCTAATAATGCAATTCCAATCCCCGGCAATTATCGTAACCATCGGTAAACCCCTCAGCGCATAAACTAGATCATCACGTACAAAATCATCCTTTACACGGCGATTGGAAGTCGCCGGCATATATACACCAATGAAACACAACTGTATGTCTCCCCAATCCCTGTTCACCTGTACTATCCTACCACCACCCCCCTCCTCCCAGGCTTTTAACTTGAAAGGGCTGGTCTCACGTATACCCACCATCACCCCACCCTTGAAATTCCCTGAACTCCCAGTATAACACTTGTATCCCTTTAAAACCAAATCCCTACCACACCTATAATTATGCTTTTGGAGAAAACATACATCCACATTCAACCATCTGAGCGTCACCTCAATCCATCTCCTCCGAACTTCCGCCCGGAGCCCATTAACATTTAAGTTGAAACACCTGAATAGGTCAAAGGGGGTTTGCCACTTCGGTGCACAGACCTTATCACACCTGGCACAGAGGCCCCACTATGCGCCCTACCTCCTTTCACCACTATCCCACCATTCCTTCCTTGGGGCACAACCTTCTTCCCCTTAACTACATCCTTCCAGGCCATTTTACAAGACCTTTGGCCTGGGGTTATGACATCATCCTCAGCAGCCACACTGGGCCACTTGTGGGATACTTCCACACATTCCATATCCCCAATACCTTCCTCCCTATGCACCTCCACCTCAGCCACCACCACAGGCACAGAGTCAACAAGGTCCACTACCGGACCAATCTCGCACTCTGGACTCTCCGAAACACCAGGCGAGTCCTCATCCAAACCCAAAACGCCCTCCGGAGATGGGCTCCCAAGGAGGCTCTGGAGGTCCTCGAAACAAGGCTTCGGTAACTCAGAGACCACCTCCAACAAGTCACTCACCATGACAACCTGAGAACAATCCTTCTCCTCTTCCTGTGTCGCTAGGGTTAAGGTCACAACAGCCTCCTCAGCAGCATCAACCGCCTCACTCCAACTCCAAGGGAGATCCTCAGTATCAAGAACCTTGACCACATCCAATTTTACACTGGTCTTTGTCGTCTCTCTCGTGTTCGCCTCGGCATGAAATATCCCATCATCTCGACGTCCAGGTTGCCGCTCCCTGCGTTGATCACACGAAGCCGCCATATGTCCCGGGGCACCACAGAGCCGGCACGTCCTTACCTGTCCAGCATACGAGACGTAGACTTGGGTATGAAACTCTTGCATCTGAACGTATGACGGGATATGCCTCCTCAAAGTCATTTTGAGGGAGTATGATCCCGTCAGCATTCCAGCATAAGTTCCCTGCTGCCTCCGACCAACAGTAGCTACATGAATAGTCCCATACTGGCCGAATACTCGCCGAACATCCATTTCGTCAGCTTCAAATGAAAGATTCTTCACATGAATCCAAGAGTAATGTGCTGACACATCACGCACACGCACCTCCAATCCCGAATTGATGACAGTATTATTTTCCTGAAACTTGTCCACCACGTCTTCATACACACCGGTGGAGTTAAACTTGACAAAAAATCTGACGGCCCCGTTCAAAGAGATACCGTAAATGGCCTCATTCGGGATTCAGAAAGGGTCACGTAGAACCAATGGCAAGATGACCTCAGCATTATCAGGATACACAGCACCTTTAATTAAATAAACGCAGACAGTGTTGACACGGCGCTGGTAGGTATCCGCCATTGTGGTGAAAATAAAATTTCACCTAACCTCCACCAGGGGGACGACTGAGCTCACCCGCGCACCACCAAGGCTGGGGAGCAACTGCCACTTGGGAGTCATGGTGAGCAGAAATCTAAAGCCTACACAGCAGTGCCCAAGTGTGCGCTAACAGATTACTAGGATTTATTTCAAGAAGTATAAGTAACAGAAGTCCAAAAGTTATTTTACATTTCTGTACATCACTAGTGAGGCCTCATTTAGATTATGCCGCTCAGTTTTGGTCTCCTTACTACAGGATGGATATAAACTCATTGGAGAACATACAGAGAAGAATGACTAAAATGATTTACTGTATAAGGAATCTCCCGTATGCAGATAGACTTAGAAAACTGAATCTCCACTCTCTGGAGAGACGTAGAATGAGGGGAGATATCATCGATGTGTATAAGTGAATGATGGACATAAACAAAGGTGATATTAATAAAGTACTGAGGGTGTCGAACCAGGTAAGAACCAGAAATAATGGATTTAAGTTAGATAAGTTTAGATTTAGAAATGACATAGGTAAGTACTGGGACTTTGGGTAGCTTTAAAAATAGATTGGACAAATATATGAGTGGGAGGGGCTGGGTTTGATTGATGTCGTGGGTTCGGGAGTATATTCTTGGGTAGTTTAGGGTAGGGGTGATTTTAGTAAGGACCTGCCTTGTATGGGCCAGTAGGCTTTCTGCAGTGTTCTTCCATTCTTATGTTCTTATTCAAAGCTCAGAACCACATGGTCTCTGGCCCTGAGGGGTCTTTCATGTGATATTCTCAATATCTGCACTACTCAAGGTGAATACTAGGTAGAGTCTTGCTGGTTTGTCCTCTCCTCTCTCTTTACTCACCTAATTGAGGTTGCAGGGGTCGAGACTCAGCTCCTGGCCCCGTCTCTTCACTCATCACTACTGGGTCCTCTTTCTCCCTGCTCCATGAGCTTTATCATACCTCGTCTTAAAGCTATGTATGGTTCCTGCCTTCACTACATCACTTGCTAGACTATTCCACTTCCTGACTACTCTATGGCTGAAGAAATACTTCCTAACATCCATTAGACTCATCTGAGTCTTCAACTTCCAATTGTGACCCCTAGTTTCTGTGGCTCCTCTCTGGAACATCCTGTCTCTATCCACCTTGTCTATTCCACGCAGTATTTTGTATGTCGTTATCATGTCTCCCCTAACCCTCCCGTCCTCCAGTGTTGTCAGGCCGATTTCCCTTAACTTTGTCTAAACCTTTGCACTTTCTCTAATTTATTGACGTGCTTGACCAGGTGTGGGTTCCAAACTGGTGCTGCATACTCTAGTATGGGCCTGACGTACACGGTGTACAATGTCTTGAACGATTCCTTACTAAGGTATCGGAACGCTATTCTCAGGTTTACCAGGCGCCCATATGCTGCAGCAGTTATCTGGTTGATAAGTGCTTCCGGAGACGTGCTCGGTGTCATACTCACCCCAAGATCTTTCTCCTTGAGCGAGGTTTGCAGTCTTTGGCCACCTAGCCTATACTCTGTCTGCGGTTTTCTTTGCCCGTCCCGGTTTCATGACTTTGCATTTGGCAGGGTTAAATTCGCGAAGCCAGTTGCTGGACCAGGTGTCCAGCATGTCCAGGTCTCTTTGAAGTCCTGCCTGATCCTCATCTGATTTAATTCTACTCATTAACTTCACATCATCTGCAAACAGGGACACTTCTGAGTCTATCCCTTCCGCCATGGGTTGGTGTGTGTGTTTGTGTATGTTGGTCACTGTTGACCATGGTGGGTCTCTATGGACCATGGCGGGTCACTGTGGACCATGTTGGGTCACTGTGGACCCTTGTGGGTCACTGTTAACCCTTGTGGGTCAATGTGGACAACCTGGAGGGTCACTGTTGACCATGGGTCACTGTTGACCATGGTGAGTCACTGTGGACCATGGTGGGTCGCTGTAGACCATGGTGGATCACTGTTGACCATGGGTCACTGTGGACCATGGTGGGTCACTTCTGACGATGGTTGGTCACAGTTTACCATGGTGGGTCACTTTGTTCCATGGTCGGTCACTATAGTCCATGGTGGGTCACTGCTGACGATGATTGGTCACAGTTGACAATGGTCGGTCACTGTGGTCCATGGTGGGTCGCTGTGGACCATGGTTGGTCGCTGTGGACCATGGTGGGTTACTGTGGAGCATGGTGGGTCACTGTGGAGCATGGTGGGGTCTTTATGAATATTGTTTCTCCTACTGTGAGTCCTGCCCCCGCCCCCTCACACACACACACAGTCACATACACACACACATACACACACATACACACACACATACACACACATACACACACATACACATACGCACACACATACACACACATAAAGGAGACAGAAAAGAGGCACTAAACTATAGACCGGTGTCACTTACGTGTATAGTGTGCAAAGTCCTGGAGAAAATCATCAGGAAAACAATGGTGGAACACCTTGAGCTGAACAGGATAATAAACACCAGACAGCACGGATTCAGGGAAGGCAAATCCTGTGTAACAAACCTCCTAGAGTTCTATGATAAAGTAACAGAGGTAAGGCAGGAGAGAGAAGGGTGGGTTGATTGCATTTTCCTGAACTGCAGGAAGGCCTTCGACACAGTTCCTCACATGAGATTAGTAAAGAAGTTGGAAGAACAAGCAGGTATAACAGGAAGGGCACTGGAATGGATCAGGGAATACCTCAAAGGGAGACAACAACGGGTCATGGTGCGTGGTGAGGTATCACAGTGGGCGCCTGTGACGAGCGGTGTACCGCATAGGTCAGTCCTAGGACCAGTGTTATTCCTGGTATATGTAAATGACATGACGGACGGGATAGACTCAGAAGTGTCTCTATTCGCGGATGATGTGAAAATAATGAGGAGAATCACATCGGAAGAGGACCAAGCAGGGCTGCAAACAGACCTGGACAAGCTCGACATCTGGTCTAGCAATTGGCTTCTCGAATTCAATCCCTCCAAATGCAAAGTCATGAGGATCGGAGAAGGGCAAAGAAGACCGCTGACAGAGTACAAGCTAGGCGGACAAAGGCTACAAACCTCGGCAAAGGAGAAAGACCTTGGAGTGAGTATAACGCCAAGCACGTCTCCGGAGGCACACATCAACCAGATAACTGCGGCAGCATATGGGCGACTGGCAAACCTAAGATTAGCGTTCCGTTACCTTAACAAGGAATCGTTCAAGACACTGTATACCGTGTACGTCAGGCCCATACTAGAATATGCAGCACCAGTCTGGAACCCACACCTGGTCAAGCACGTAAAGAAACTAGAGAAAGTGCAAAGGTTTGCGACAAGATTTGTTCCACAACTCAGGGGTCTGTCTTATGAAGAAAGGTTGAGGGAAATAGGACTAACAACACTGGAGGAAAGAAGGGTCAGAGGAGACATGATAACGACATACAAAATACTGCGGGGAATTGAAAAGGTAGACAGTGACAGGATGTTCCAGAGAGGGAACACAGAAACAAGGGGACACAACTGGAAGCTGAAGACTCAGATGAGTCAAAGGGATGTTAGGAAGCATTTCTTCAGCCACAGAGTAGTCAGGAAGTGGAATAGTCTAGAAAAAGATATAGTGGAGGCAGTAACCATACATAGTTTTAAGACAAGGTATGATAAAGCTCATGGAGCAGGGAGAGCAGAGACCCAGTAGCAGACAGCGAAGAGGCGGGGCCAGGAGCTGAGTCTCGACCCCTGCAACCACAATTAGGGGAATTAGGTGAGTACACACATACACACACACATACACACACACATACACACACACATATACACACATACACACACTCATACTCACACACATACACACACACAAACACACGACCCGGTGGCCTGGTGGCTAAAGCTCTCGCTTCACACACTGAGGTCCAGGGTTCGATTCCCGGCGGATTGGAAACATTTCGACGTGTTTCCTTACACACACAAACATACAACATGCCTAGTGTCTAATCGGCATGTGCCTATGACAAAATGGTAACTAACACATACTCACACACACATACACACACATACACAGAGCGATGGTGGACACCCTGGCGGAGGTGGCAAGAAAGGCACACATGAGCAGAGCGAAGCTACTGGTCATGGGAGATTTCAACCAGAGAGAGATCGACTGGGAGAACCATGAACCACGTGGGGGTCCAGAAACTTGGAAAGCCAAGATGATGGACGTGGTACTGGAAAACCTGATGCACCAACATGTCAGGGACACGACCAGAGAGAGAGGAGAAGATGAACCAGCAAGACTGGACCTTGTATTCACCCTGAACAGCTCAGATATTGAAGACATAACGCACGAGAGCCCCCTGGGAGCCAGTGACCATATGGTGCTTAGCTTTGAGTACATTGTAGAGCTACAGGTGGAGAGGGAAAACAGTACTGATAGAGACAAACCAGACTTTAAAAGAGGAAACTACACGGGCATGAGGAATTTCCTGCAGGACGTTCAGTGGGAAGGGGAAAATGGAAGGACTGACAATAAATGAAATGATGGAATACGTAGGGGCAAAGTGCAAGGAGGCAGAGGAACGGTTTATACCCAGAGGCAAAGGATTAAATGGGAAGACCAGAAAGAGCCCCTGGTTTACCCAAAGGTGCAGGAGGCAAAGACTCGTAGTATCAGAGAATGGAAACGGTACAGAAGGCAAAGAACCCAGGTAAACAGAGAGATTAGTAGAAGAGCTAGAAACGAGTATGCACAAGTACGGAGGGAGGCCCAGAAACAGTACGAAAATGACATAGCATCGAAAGTTAAGTCCGACCCGAAACTGATGTACAGTCACATCAGAAGGAAGACAACAGTCAAGGACCAGGTGATAAGGCTGAGGAGAGAAGATGGGGAACTCACAAGTAATGATCAAGAGGTATGTGAGGAGCTCAACTTGAGGTTTAAGGAAGTATTCACAATGGAGGAAGGAAGGCAGCTGGGTAGACAGGACGGGGTTCGTCACCAACAAGGGATGTACCAAGTGCTAGAGGGCATACACACAACTGAGGAGGAAGTGAAGCAGTTACTCAGTGACCTTGATACCTCAAAGGCGATGGGTCCGGACAATATCTCCCCGTGGGTTCTTCGGGAAAGAGCTGAGGTACTGAGTGTGCCACTTACCATAATATTCAACACATCCCTTGAAACTGGGCAGCTACCTGAGGTATGGAAGAAGGCCAACGTAGTCCCCATTTTTAAAAATGGAGACAGAAAAGAGGCACTAAACTATAGACCGGTGTCACTTACATGTATAGTGTGCAAAGTCCTGGAGAAAATCATCAGGAAAAGAATGGTGGAACACCTCGAGCTGAACAGGATAATAAACACCAGACAGCACGGATTCCGGGAAGGCAAATCCTGTGTAACAAACCTCCTGGAGTTCTATGATAAAGTAACAGAGGTAAGGCAGGAGAGAGAAGGGTGGGTTGATTGCATTTTCCTGGACTGCAGGAAGGCCTTCGACACAGTTCCTCACATGAGATTAGTAAAGAAGTTGGAAGAACAAGCAGGTATAACAGGAAGGGCACTGGAATGGATCAGGGAATACCTCAAATGGAGACAGCAACGGGTCATGGTGCGTGGTGAGGTATCACAGTGGGCGCCTGTGACGAGCGGTGTACCGCAGGGGTCAGTCCTAGGACCAGTGTTATTCCTGGTATATGTAAATGACATGACGGACGGGATAGACTCAGAAGTGTCTCTATTCGCGGATGATGTGAAAATAATGAGGAGAATCACATCGGAAGAGGACCAGGCAGGGCTGCAAACAGACCTGGACAAGCTCGACATCTGGTCTAGCAATTGGCTTCTCGAATTCAATCCCTCCAAATGCAAAGTCATGAGGATCGGAGAAGGGCAAAGAAGACCGCTGACAGAGTACAAGCTAGGCGGACAAAGGCTACAAACCTCGGCAAAGGAGAAAGACCTTGGAGTGAGTATAACGCCAAGCACGTCTCCGGAGGCACACATCAACCAGATAACTGCGGCAGCATATGGGCGACTGGCAAACCTAAGATTAGCGTTCCGTTACCTTAACAAGGAATCGTTCAAGACACTGTATACCGTGTACGTCAGGCCCATACTAGAATATGCAGCACCAGTCTGGAACCCACACCTGGTCAAGCACGTAAGGAAACTAGAGAAAGTGCAAAGGTTTGCGAAAAGGTTAGTTCCACAACTCAGGGGTCTGTCTTATGAAGAAAGGTTGAGGGAAATAGGACTAACAACACTGGAAGAAAGAAGGGTCAGAGGAGACATGATAACGACATACAAAATACTGCGGAGAATTGACAAGGTAGACAGTGACAGGATGTTCCAGAGAGGGAACACAGAAACAAGGGGAAACAACTGGAAGCTGAAGACTCAGATGAGTCAAAAGGATGTTAGGAAGCATTTCTTCAGCCACAGAGTAGTCAGGAAGTGGAATAGTCTAGAGAAAGATATAGTGGAGGCAGGAACCATACATAGTTTTAAGACAAGGTATGATAAAGCTCATGGAGCAGGGAGAGCAGAGACCCAGTAGCAGACAGCGAAGAGGCGGGGCCAGGAGCTGAGTCTCGACCCCTGCAACCACAATTAGGTGAGTACATTTAGGTGAGTACACACACATACATACACATACACACACAGAAACAAGGGGACACAACTGGAAGCTGAAGACTCAGATGAGTCAAAGGGATGTTAGGAAGCATTTCTTCAGCCACAGAGTAGTCAGGAAGTGGAATAGTCTAGAGAAAGATATAGTGGAGGCAGGAACCATACATAGTTTTAAGACAAGGTATGATAAAGCTCATGGAGCAGGTAGAGCAGAGATCCAGTAGCGGACAGCGAAGAGGCGGGGCCAGGAGCTGAGTCTCGACCCCTGCAACCACAATTAGGTGAGTAATTAGGTGAGTACATACACATACATACATACACACATACACACACACACACACACACACACACACACACACACACACACACACAAACTGGGCAGCTACCTGAGGTATGGAAAAAGGCCAACGTAGTCCCCATCTTTAAAAAAGGAGACAGAAAAGAGGCACTAAACTATAGACCGGTGTCACTTACGTGTACAGTGGTCCCTGTTCGGTATCTCAAACTCGAAATTTATGTAAGTTTTTTCGTAAGTACTTTAGAAGTGCATTTTGGGGTCTGAAACAGACAACACGTGACATTACTTAAGGAAGTAAATTCGTTCGGGAATGGCAACTGAGCAGCATTCTGGAAATAATTTTCGGCGAAAACCGAGGGTCCACTGTATAGTGTACAAAGTCTTGGAGAAAATCATCAGGAAAAAAATGGTGGAACATCTGGAGCTGAACAGGATAATCAACGCCAAACAGCACGGATTCATGGAAGGCAAATCCTGCGTAACAAACCTCCTGTAGTTCTATGACAAAGTAACAGAGGTAAGACAAGAGAGAGAAGGGTGGGTTGATTGCATTTTCCTGGACTGCAGGAAGGCCTTCGACACAGTTCCTCATATGAGATTAGTAAAGAAGTTGGAAGACCAATCGTGTATAACAGAAAGGGCACTTGAATGGATCAGGGAATACCTCACAGGGAGGCAACAACGGGTCATGGTGCGTGATGAGGTATCACAGTGGGCGCCTGTGACGAGCGGGGTACCGCAGGGGTCAGTCCTAGGACCAGTGCTATTCTTGGTATATGTGAATGACATGACGGACGGGATAGACTCAGAAGTGTCTCTGTTCGCAGATGATGTGAAATTAATGAGGAGAATCAAATCACAGTCCACACTTACATCCCCCACTACACACTACACTTTAGAATCCCACAGCACACTGCCAGGTCTCCCTCTCTCACAGACCCCTCAGAACAGTGTTGGAGAGGAAACTGAATGTATGGTACACCAATGCTGATGGAATAACGAATAAGTGGGAGGAGTGGCACGAAAACATCAAAGAGGCATCACCGGACATCATAGCACTCACAGAAACCAAGCTCACAGGAATGATTACAAATGTCATCTTTCCAACTGGAAATCTGATCCTGAGGAAAGACAGAGGGAAAAGAGGGGGTGGAGGAGTGGCACTGCTCAACAAAATCCAATGGGCTTTTGATGAGCAGGAAAGGGAGAACAGAGGAGAAGCAAGAGATTTTATAATAGGAACACTTCAGTCTGGAGGTAACAAGGTGACAATTGCAGTGATGCATAACCCACCAAAGAACAGCAAGAGGCCAAGGCAAGAGTATGATTAGAGCAATAGAGAGATGGTGGACATTGGTGAAAGTGGTCAGAAGAGCTCATGCGAGCAGGGCAAAGATGCTGATTATGGGTGACTTCAACCACAAGGAAATCGACTTGGAGAACCTCGAGCCACATGGGGGCCTGTAAATGTGGGGGGCTAAGATGATGGAGGTGGTACTGGAAACCTCAAGTAACAACATTAAGGGACACTACCAGAAGAGAGGAGAGGATGAGCCAGCATAACTGGACCTAGTATTCACCTTGAGTAGTGCAGATATTTAGCACATCACATATGAAAGACTCCTCGGGGCCAGTGATCACGTGGTTCTGAGCTTTGAATACATAGTAGAGTTACAAGTGGAGAGGGAAGCAGGAAGAGCAGGACGAATGAAGCCAAACTACAAGAAAGAGGACTATACAGGCTTGATTTTTTCCTTCATGGACTTCAGTGGGACAGAGAACTGGCAGGAAAATCAGCAAACGAGATGATGGAATATGTGACAACAATATGCAAGGAAGCTGTGAGGTTTGTACCGAAGGGTAACAGAAATAACGAGAAAGCCAGGATGAGCTCTTGGTTCACCCAAAGTTATAGGGAGGCCAAAACCAAGTGTGCTAGGGCATGGAAGAAGTATAGAAGGCAAAGGACCCAGGAGAATAATGAGAGCAGTCGCAGAGCTTGAAATGAATATGCACATGTAAGAAGGGAGGCTTAACGACAATACGAAAATGACATAGCAGCGAAAGCCAAATCTGACCCAAAGTTGTTGTACAGCCACATCAGGAAGAAAACAACAGTCAAGTACAAGGTAATCAGGCTGAGGAAGGAAGGAGGAGACATCACAAGAAACGACCACGAAGTATGTGTGGAGCTCAACATGACATTCAAAGAAGTGTTCACAGTGGAGACAGAAGGGACTCCAGAAAGACAGAGAGGCAGGGTTCGCCATCAAGTGTTGGACACAATGCATACAACGAGGAAGAAGTGAAGAGGCTGCTAAGCAGGTAGATACCTCAAAGACGATGGGGCCGGATAACATCTCTTCCATGGGTTCTGAGAGAGGTAGCAGAGACACTATGTGTAGCACTAACAACAATCTTCAACACATCTATCGAAACAGGGTGATTACCTGAGATATGGAAGACAGCAAATGTAGTCCCAATTTTTAAAAAAGGAGAGAGACACGAAACAATTAAACTACAGACCAGTGTCACTGACATGTATAATACGCAAAGTCAAAGAGAAGATTATCAGGTGAAGAGTGGTGGAGCACCTAGAAAAGAATGAGCTTATCAACGACAGCCAGCACTGTTTCAGGGACAGGAAATCGTTTGTCACAAACCTACTGGAGTTCTATGACAGGGTGACAGCAGTAAGACAAGAGAGAGAGAAGGGAGGGTGGACTGCATTTTCTTAGACTGTAAGAAGGCGTTTGACACAGTTCCCCACAAGAGATTAGTGCAAAAGCTGAGGACCAGTCAGGGATAACAGGAAGGCACTACAATGGAACAGGGAATACCTGTCAGGAAGACTACAGCGAGTCAAGGTACATGGTGAGGTGTCAGAGTGACCACCTGTAACGAGTGGAGTTCCACAGGGGTCAGGCTTAGGACCGGTCTTGTTTCTGGTATTTGTGAACGACATAACGAAAGGAATAGACTACGAAGTGTCCCTGTTTGCAGATGATGTGAAGTTGATGAGAAAGAATTTAATCGGACAAGGACCAGGCAGAATTACAATGGGATCTGGACAGGCTGCACGCGTGGTCCAGCAACTGGCTCCTGGAGTTGAAACCCACCAAATGCAAAGTCATGAAGATTTGGGAAGGACAAAGTAGACCACAGACGGAGTACAGCCTAGGGGGCCAGAGACTACAAACCTCACTCAAGGAAAAGGATATTGAGGGCGAATATAACCTGGGCACAGCTCCGGAGGCACACATTAACCAAATAACTGCTGCAGCATACTGGCGCCCTATCAAAACCTAGGAACAGCATTCCGACATCTTAATAAAGAGTCATTCAGGACCCTGTGCACTGTGACGTTAGGCCCATATTGGAGTATGCAGCACCAGTTTGGAACCCACCCTAGCCAAACATGTAAGGAAGCTAGAAAAGTGCAAGGTTTGCAACAAGACTAGTCTCGAGGTTAAGGGAAATCGACCTGACGACACTGGAAGACAGGAGAGATGGGGGGGATTCACAGGGATGTTAGGAAGTGACTTTTTGAAAGCAAGTGATTTACTGCACAAACTTTATACCACCTCTAGTACTCCCTACCCTTTTACCTCTACCTCTTGCTACCCTCTACCCCTGCGCTATCCCCTGCCCGCTGCGCTTTATGACCCTTGTAGGTTTAACGCTTCGTTTTTTATTTTATTAATAATAATATACATCTTAGTAACCATAATTGTACATTGTACTATACTACACTTATTAAAAATAAAGTTGTGTGTGCGCCTCTGTAATGTTGAAGTACAGTCCCTGGACCCATTATGTGCCTCTGTAATGTTGAGGTACAGTCCCTGGACCCATTATGTACCTCTGTAATGTTGAAATACAGTCCCTGGACCCATTATGTGCCGTGTGTAATATTGAGGTACAGTCCCTGGACCCATTATGTACCTCTGTATTGTTGAGGCACAGTCCCTGGACGAACTATTTTTATTGGTATTGCACTAAATATTACTAGCAATTCACAAAAAACTTATGGAATTTATTACTGGTATGGTACCATAATGCAATAATGGTATGGTACCATATTGTGTTAATGTTGAGGTACCATAGTGTATTGTTGGCATGGTACTATAATGTATTATCGGTATGGTACCATAGTGTATTATTGATATGGTACCATAGTATATTATTGGTATGGTACCATAGTGTAGTAGGTATGGTAACATCGTTTATTATCGGTATGGTACCATAGTGTATTATTGGTATGATAATATAGTGTATTATTGGTATAGTAACATAGTGTATTACTGGTATGGCACCGTAGTGTATTACTGGTGTGGTACCATAGTGTATTACTGGTATGGTAGCATAATGTATTAATGGTATGGTTCCATAGTGTATTACTGGTATGGCACCATAATTGCATTTCTGGTATGGTAACATAGTGTATTATTGGTATAGTACCATAGTGTATTATTGGTATGGTACCATTTTGTTTATTGGTATGGTACCATTTTGTATTATTGGTATGGTACTGTATGACTATTGGTATGGTACCATAGTGATTTACTGTTATGGTAACGTATGTAATTTGGTATTATACCATAGTGTATTAATGATATGGTACCATAGTGTAATATTTGGTATGGTACCATAGTGTATTACTGGTATGGTATAAAAAGTGCATTACTGGTATGGTATTATAGTGAAATACCGGTATGGTATTATATTGTATTACTGGTATGGTACCATAGTGTATTAAGGTATGGTACCATAGTGTATTACTGGTATGGCACCATAGTGCATTACTGGTATATCACCATAGTGTATTACTGGTATGGTAACATAGTGTACTATTGGTATGATAACATAGTGTTTATAGATATATTTAAATTAGTGTATTATTGGTATGGCACCATAATGTTTAATGGCATGATAACATTGTGTTTTTTATTGATATGGGAACAGTGTATTACTGGTATGGTACCAGTGTATTACTGGTGGTACCTGTGTATTACTAGTATGGAACATAGTGGATGGTTCCACTGTGATTCCGCCTCCTTCTGCACCACCTGACTACAGTATATAAGACACTTCTCTGGTCCTGTGCTGTACTTCCTACAAGAGTGATGGACTGAACACATCGATTCCAGGCTGAGGGACTGATTACCTCCACTCCTCCTCTCCTTACCCAACCTTTGTATTGGATGAAGACGCCAATGTGTGGCCCACGTTTCCTTAATAAAGATTCCCATATGTTGCATAAGCCACCCCTTTAACAAAGTGTTGTGTTTTAAACAACAATATAAGTGGTTCTCCTGATAAGTTGATAAGGAGTAGATAAGCGAGTGTATACAGGACGTGTTTTAGCGTTACCAGCTGTTATTTAGTGTGGTTGGTTGGTTACTGGGGTTTAACGACT